>JARVZY010006513.1:0-26155 GCA_030686995.1 Artemisia argyi
TATCAACCGTTTGTCTCCTTTTTAATGTTTAGTTGTCTTGGACAAATGTTTAGTTTTTTAGTGATTGAAACTTTTTTTTTTTTTTTTTTTTTTTTTTATAATAATAGTATTTAATTTTTGACCCGACCCGAATCGAATCACCGACCTGAACATATTACCCGAAAAATAGCGTTAGGAAAAAAAAAATTAGATCCCGACCCCCCACTCAAAATTTTCTAGCTTCGCCACTGTAGCTTATGACACTACGACAGTGGCACCAAAACGTACAAAGGAAACCACAACTCCGCAAGTGCCCAACCACCTACTACCTACATTCATCATACACAACAAACACAACAAAAGAACCCATCACAGCCTCCAGCACCCAACCCCTTCACATGTACGTTTGCCTCACAGCAAACTCAATCTTGGAAACAATGTTGTCGTTTGTTTGCCTAAGCATCCTCATCAACCCTCTCATCTTTCTCATATCAACTGTCTGAATCCTCCTAAGCTTGTTCACATTGGCCCTTGCAGCTCTCGAGCCCCTTAAGAGTTGGAGCTCCGCAATCAGGTCCCCCTTAATACCCAGCATATTAGACAGCTTTTGGCACCTACTCATCAACTCTTGTGCATGATGAATGTCTTCCTCAACCTCTCGGTGGTAATGGGATATCATCATTTTCGATATGACAAACGAGTTACAGGCAATGACGAGATCTAGACAGCGAGACATGTTACTGGAAAAAGGAATGATAAATTTTTGGTTACGGGTGTGTGTGTTTCTGCTTGTGTGTGTATGAAATCGTTGTAACAATTTAATATGGTAATATGAGAATAACTTTCCAAAATTAGCCATTGAGGTCATGTCACACTTATACCAAAAGTTCCCGGCAAAATGAACCATGAAATGACAATACTACCCTTAATGATGTGGAACTTAACGAGCAAACTAACGAAAAAACGCTCTCGGTGGCTATTTTGCACTTATCCGAAACGTTAGTGGCAAATTTGCACGCCTTTATGACTCGGTCCCATTTTTGCGATTTCGTTATACTTTAGTGACCATTTTTGTAATTTACCCAAAAATTAATTTTCAGAAATAAATGTAAAGTTAATGAAAAGTGTTTTAAATAAAATACGATAATACACGATTACCCGCGCATAACATCGATAATGTATGTTAGTGTCGGTTTGTGTGCATAATTTTTTTTTATGTATATAAGGGGTGTGGAGTAAGCGAGAATAATGAAATTTAATTGTTTAAATTGTAATTAAGTATTTAAATATTTATTGTAAGATATTGCATTTTTTTACAATTAAAAGTATTTTAGTATAGCATCATTACTCCGTTGTTAAATTTTTAATTCTTAACCAAATGTGTTCCTCATAACATGTAGTATAGATGTAAAGTATTTATAAGTAAACGCGTAAATTGATAAGTGTTTCAAGCTTAGATAGGTGAATGAAAGTTTTGACTCGAATGTATGTGGTGTAATCTAAGTATTTTCGTAATCAATATTGACTCTTTCACTTTTCATAAATCAATGTATCATTAATGTTAAGTATTACATGTAAACGCACAATGGATAAGTTTTTCATGCTTAGATTAGTTAATGAATTGAAGTTTTGACTCAGATGTATGTGGTGTAATTAGAGTATTTTTGTAATCATTTGATACTGTTTCACCTTTTAGAAATAAATGTATAGTAAAATTTAATGTAAAGTATTTATAAGTAAACGTGTAAATGGATAAGTTTCCCGTGATTAAGTCGACGGAAAAAAAAAATTGGTTCAGATGTATCTGGTCTAATCTAAGTATTCTTGTAATCATTTTTGACTCTTTAATAAATGTATAAATAGTATTTAATGTAAAGTCTTTTCAATAAATGTAAATATTTACAAGTAAGCGCGTAAATGGATAAGTTTTCTTGTTTAGATTGAGGAAAGATAAATTTGACTCAGATGTATGATGTATGTGGCGTAACCAATATATTCTCGTAATCATTTTTCACTCTTTCATTGACATTACCATATGTGTACCTAGTCGGGTTTAAATATATATGTAAAGTATTATGGGCATCTTAAATAAAGGTAAGGTGTCTTAAAGATTATGAAAATATATGAAATTAAATAAATACCTGGGGTTGCACATATAAACGAAAGTTGTGTAATTTCTCTTTAAAAGTGCAAGTAAGAATATCCGAAAAATTATAATATTAGTTTTACAACTCGCGCTTAACATTCATACGTACACAAGTTAAAAATTTATATACGCTAAAGTTTTCAATGGACTCTGCACATTAAATTGTGCAATGTAGTGTTTGAAATTGACTTAATTGTCTTATTAAAAAAAAGTTAAATTCAGATAGTCATGTAAAAGTTATTTGTTTATAACTTAATACAGAAAGATATCTGAAAATAAAAAGTGATAAACCGGAAGATCTATTTAAAAAATCATCTCTTATTTAAACATGAATTAATAAAAAAATTAAATAAACTTTAATTCAATAAACCATAAAACTCAAACATGAATTAATAAAAAAATTAAATAAACTTTAATTCAATAAACCATAAATCAGTAAATAGTCTATTCAAATTAAGCTAAAATTACCTAAACAACATAATTCCTACCATCCAACAGAAATAATTTAAACTTCAACTCTTACACTCTGTTCTTAAGTTTGTTGTTTAAATAAAAGTGAAAGAAAAGGGAAGGAAAGAAAAGGGAAGGATGGTAAAGTAATGGTAGGACCCCTCTGCAGTTGTGTTCTATACTTTCGTTCTAAAGAAAGTGAGATGAGATATAAACATATTTTTTAAATAAAAGAAAATGTTAATTTTACAAAGTTGTCCTTGTAAAGTACCTTGCTTTACATTTGATGACAAGGGCAGTATGGACAATTTAAACAAAAAAATTTCTCTCACCTCACAATCATCCCAAATATGGGCGGGTGATAAGTGGCTGAAAAAACATCAAATCTCCATTCATTTACTTCCCTCACTCATCCATTCCTTTAACCAAAAATTCTTGAGAACACCATACTTTTTTGTTTTATCTCCCTTTCTTTCACTTCCACTCTTAAAATTATCTCTAGAACACAGTGTTAGGCGCAAAGTTTGATTAGTTTAAGAGAACAAAACTTTACTAAGCAAATTGTTGAGACAACATTTTTTAAAAAACATAATATTTGATTTGTTTATTGTTATTATTTATCACTATTTTTGCAATAATAGCGACAATTAAATATCTTGATTTCCAACATTATACAGAGTAATATTTTAACACCGTAATAATTAAAAAAAAAAAAAAAAAAAAAAAAAAAAAAAAAAAAAAAAAAAAAGCATGTGTCCTAGTAGATTAAAAAGTCAAAACCATAGTTTAACCTCGTGAAAAGAAGAGCCCTACCCGGTTTGAATATGTGTAGCGTAGCGATTAACCAAAACTCATATAATAGAATAGTCGGCTAGAAGATCGAAAACAATGGTTAAAAAAGCAAAAACAAATATAAAAAGGGAAATAATTTGAAACCTACATTGAGGGCGCCACATCAAAGTATCAAACCACTTTCAAAATTGCGGAGAACGGTTGTTCACATCAAATTTCAAACAAAATTTAATCCCGCAGAAATCTCAACCGAAAAACGGCTTACTTCATCATCCTTAAAAAACACATCAAACAATCACTTCAACACAAACATAACAACAATGACAAGAACCTTAAACACAATCCATGTTCAACAAACTGACCCACTTCAAAGAAAACTAAACACCCTCGAACTCGAATGGGATTCCATCAAACAAACGATATCTAGATCTAATCGCGATGAGTCCATTGTTGCGGCGTGTGACGATGATATTAATAATGATAATGATGGCTTGTTTCAAATGTGCAATAGTTCTCCTAAGGAACTAATGTCATTGTTGCAATGTGACAACTCGTGTAACAACTCGCCATTGGGTGAGTTTTATAAGAGTTCGATTAAGGGGAGACGTTTGTTTGAGGAATCGGATAAAGACTCGCCCTCCCCGGGTAACCTGAAGAGAAAAAGACCTCATTTGTTTGAGGAAACGGATTTTGGGTCGGATATGGATGAGAAAAGTGTAGTGAGTAGTGAGTCTTCTTGTCAAGTGTTTGAAAAATGTGATTTGGTGCGGCCCAATGTGGTGGTGTTGGCGGTGAAGGGAGGGGGCGTTGGTGGTGTTTGGGTCGGAAAATGGGTGATTTGGGTGGTTGTAACGATGTTTGCTATCGGTATTGTTGCGTTTAAGTGTAGTGGTCAAGATGAACAAATTTTAGTTCCTACATGATATTAGTTAGATAATTTTTTGGATATTTTTGGATGTTTGTTGCTTAGTTTTTTTTTTAGTGGTTTAGTAGGTGTTTGGATTCTGTTTTGGATCTGATTATCTGTCGTAATAATCGATACTTGATGTTTGTATATACAGATTTTGCTTAGTAACTTGTTTTGCAGAACTGATTATTTAGTACTAATATGGAATCGCCTAATTTTCTGTTATAGGGGTGTTTGGGATTAATAATCTATTATTTGTACACAACATCTCATGCTACAAACAATTGTTCATGTGTTATGTGATGCGTAAGCCGGTGACAGTAAATTCAGGAAAGAAACATTTTTTCAACAATAAAGTAAACTCAAAGAACAAGCAAATGCAGGTAGATGAATCCTGAATGCACGTCTCTACTTAGCTTTAGAAGGCTCAATCTTAACTGCAGCATCAGTTGACGGGTTGAGCTCATTCCAAGCATTTATCCAAGTAACCGTGGCTTCACCAAGCTTCTCAAAGTAAGGATCAATCGGTCCAAGCTTTTCCTTTACAAGCTTAGAGAGCTCTATGTAGCATTCTTTGTGGGGTAAATGCATTCTTTTGGGAGAGTGATGTTTTGAAAGAATGGGATAATGTCTTCTTGCCAGTAGATGCCTTTGTATTCTTTCTTTAAGTTAACAAATGGATTGCTTGCTTTGCTGTGCCATATGTATGGTAAACCAGTTTTCACTCCGTACCCGAAATGGTCACATATTACCTGTAAATTTGCCATAATTTCATCAATACAAAGATATTTAAGAGAATGTTAGGATTTGCTTATTTAAGTGCTTATCAACTTATTTATAGGTAGATAAACACTTTTGAGTGTTTGGATAAATCTGCTTCATTAAGCTTATATATGGGTTTATGAGCTCATTTGATTTCGGCTTATATTTCATAAGCTCTAATTTTCCGGTTTATTTGGAGACTTGAGAGCTTATATAAGTTTATTAATAAACTTATATAAGTCCACAAGTCTCCAAATAAGCCAGAAAATAAAGGTTTATGATATATAAGCCGAAAAACAAATAAGCTCATAAGCCACTTATAAGCTTCAACAAACAACCCTTTAACTATAGTTTAAAATAAGCACTTTGGTAAACATTGTTTATGTTTGCTTATCACTCAAATTCAAATAGTGAAAAATGTAATATCAATCTTATTACAATAGAAAGATATCGTCGGGTCATGTCTTTCATATACGTAAATCACAACAATACCAACAAGACCCGGCTGTATCCTGCTATTCCGGCCAAGACCCGGTTAGATCCGGCCAAGACCCGGATAGACCCTGTTATTCTGGCCAAAACCCGGCTATTCCGGCCAAGACCCGGCTATATTCGGTTAGACCCGGCTATATCCGGCGAAGACGCGGTATTCCTGCATACTTATGTGAATGGTAGGTTTTACTATGTTTTTGGTCACTGCATAGTTATGTGGTTTGCCAATGATGGTAACACTTATAATTTGAAAACAAAGATGGAGTCAACAATTGGGTTAGTCGTAGATGATCACACGTCGATCCATGGTTAAAATAAACATCCATGTAGCACGTCAGAACCATCCTAAACATAATAGAAATATGCACAACTTTGTATCATTAAGCAATAAGCAAGTAGAACCAGTGCAAATGTAGTAGACTCAGGTCCTGTGTTGTTAACAACCATATCAGAAAAGATGATGTAAAAACAAGCTAATCCAAACTCCTAAGTATTTTAGAATCGAGCTATGTGCATAAAACTTAATTGACTGTCAAATGGGGGGTCAACATGTAATCGAGCGACCCATACAATTTCCTAATAATTACTACACAATATACGCCTAGCATGATCTATTATCTTATATAATTGGTTGTCTTGCCCACAAGTCCTTTTCAGCCTTAGATTCCAAGAGATTGTTGTTTAGCTTCTTTTCTACAAGTTCGAGTACTTTCACACACTTTTTTGCCTTAATTAACCAATTTCTTGCAGCCACAAACTCGTCATAGCTCTCTTTCATATCAGTTTTCGCTGCCATTTTAACCAAAGTGGTGTTTGTTTTCATTTCCGTAAGTGAAGCTGACCTTTTTTGGGCTTCGTTCATTTTATGACTGGTGTCCAAGTAAGCTCGAAGCCACGTCACATCAATTTTGGCTACCTCTGCAACTGACACTTGGCTCTCTATTTCTTCCATCTTAAAAATGATGTTAGTAGCATCATTGGCTCTCTATTTCTTCCATCTTAGAAATGATGTTAGTAGCATCATTGGTTTCTATTCGCCCGACGATTTCACAAACACCCTCAACTAAATAGGTTCTCATAGCATCTGGGAATACACAATTTGCTGCAATGTCAGTGTTTCTTGAAAATGGCTCAAGAATTGGTGCATTGATGCTCTTCACCATGTAGCCTTTTGGACAGAAATTATGCCAGATTGAGGAGACGAAACCCTTTTGGACACTGCCTCTCTCATCTGTACAAAACAGATATAGATTACAGGAGGCAAAGCAGTTGGATCGGGGTCGAGTAATAGATCAAGCGAGTTGCATTGACACGATTTATCTTCCATTTTCTTTATGCAATTGGCTTAATTATGCTTGAGATGGTATAACACTAATAAAATGAGAATAAAATCGCATATCCTGATATCCATAGATATAATATAACTCACATCTCTGTCATATAAAAGCTAAACAAAGCCGGTGACAACAAATTCGGAAAAACAAAATGTTTTTTAAACGATAAAGACAAGTAAAAATAACAAGCAAATGCAGGTAGATGGTTCCTGATAGCACATCTCTACTTTGCTTTAGAAGGCTCAATCTTGACTGCAGCATCAGTCGATGGATTGAGTTCATTCCAAGCATCGATCCAAGTAATCATGGCATCGCCAAGCTTCTCAAAGTAAGGATCAATCGGGCCAAGCTTTTCCTTCACAAGCTTTGAGAGCTCAATGTAGCATTCTTGTGGGGTCGTGCATTCTTTCGGGAGAGTGATGTTTTGGAAGAATGGGATAATGTCTTCTTGCCAGTAGATACCTTTGTATTCTTTCTTCAAGTTAACAAATGGGTTGCTTGCTTTGCTATGCCATATGTATGGTAAACCAGTTTTCACTCCGTACCCGAAATGGTCACATATCACCTGTAAATTTACCATAAATCCATCAATACAAAGATTTTTAAAAGGGTGTTTGGGATTGATTATCTGCATATACACTTTTGAATGTTTGGATATATCTGCTTATTTACTTATTTCGCTTAAAATAAGCACTTAGGAAATCAGTGATCCCAAACGGCCCTTTAAAGCTAATGTTTATTCTTAAGTAATGAAAAATGAAACTACCATACCTTAGCACACCAGCCAGCCCACATGTCATCGTACCTACCAATAGGTTGACCGTCACCCATGAGCCCAAAATACATGGCGGGTCCAATGAGTTCCCTGTGGAAACTGAGGTTCATTCCACACATAGGGAAAAGGGTCCCTTTTGGGATGGTCAAGACAGCATCCACATACCTGCAAATTTCGAGTATGCAGGTCAGATTGAGAAGTTAAACAGTGATGGGTCCAGTTGTCTGTCTTTTGACCCATTAGACGATGAAACAGAAAACGTTCATACCAAAGGAAGATAGTGAAACGGGTCAATAGTTGTCCAAAGTGTATATAAAACCTTATATATTATTAAAAAGTGTTTTGATCCAATCGAACCCAACCTATTTTAACATGCACAATTACCTTTTTTTTTTGATACATTACACAACGCACCCTGCCCTCCCATTGTGCGTGTAAAAGTAGTGTTCTGGGTCAAACCAACCCAACCTGTTTTAATATGTACTTGAAATTACCCATTTGTCACGTTACAACCCGTTCATTCTGACAACATATAATCATGTGTGAACGAGTCAAGAAGTAAAAATCAGTACCTGGTGTTGCGCTCACGAGGCTTGACAAGCTGAGTAGGTGCATCGTAGTCAGGAATGTTGAGCCAAAGGCCATGAGAGATGACTGTGGTAGCACCTTCCCTTAAACTGAAGGGGTACCCTCTCACAAAGTCAGCACCTTCCCTGTATGGGTCGTACAACGTGTTGAAGAAAAAGGGTGTTGCTGGTGTCAACAAGTTGTGGATGTGCTGCGCCAATGCATTGATCTCTTGCCCAGTCGGATCCTTAGCAACCTACATTTCATTCCAATAAAATTCAAATTCATGCACATAACAAGTGAATAAAACCTATGGATGATTATGTCAGTATGGTGTCATGTGTTTGTCATAAGCTTCGACTCACCAATAATCTAGACTAGTCATCTTGTGTACATTCCTACTCCTACTTAAGACTTATTCGATATAAAAGTGATTATGCAACATTCACTACTCAGAATCAAATAACCAGTTTAACAAAAAAATGGACTGCTGAAGATAGATTTCCTGATGTTTTCTGCATTAACAATTAGAGATAATCCTACTAATGTGTTTTCCAACGTGCTGATTGTTTGATACTTACATGCACGATAACTTTTAAATACTAGGATGATCACACATTTTGTTGTAGCTACTCCAAAACTAACTATGTGACCCCTAATTACACGGATAGATAAACGGGTTACCCGGGTCTTGTTAAGTTATATTTATACGTGTTAACATATTTTTAATATTTAGATTTCTTAATAAATACAAAATTTTCATAACGAATCAAACCCTTCGTGAATAACAATCAAAGCCGGGCTCGAGCTTTGAAAATATAGCTTGTGATGGCTCAAGCTTGTGTTAGTTAAACGAGGCAAGCTTGACTCGGCTCGTTTACACCCCTACTTATCGACATTTGTAATACAGTTAAACTTATAATCAAATTTTATAAGAACAACTATTCTAAATTCAGTCAATCACAAGAAAATTCCATAAAACAAGATCCATAATTTAGGCTTCTAGGAATTTGGACTCTTCAAACAATAATGCTAAATCACTATTCTTAGAACTTTAGTCACAAAAAGTCCAAAATTATTTATTTATTTATCAAAAGCCATCATAGAGAAAGAGTCAAAATCTATAAATCTACTTTGGTCCCACAGTCCGACAATCATACGATCCACACTAGATCACACTCCACATACTATGTACGTGTCACAATCTACTGACAACCTACGTTAGCGATTTGGTCTAACATGCATACTATATTATTTTCATAGCCATCGTGAAACATTAGTCTTGACTTTTAAAAAACTAGATCTAGAAAAAAAGTAAAAAACAACTTTTTAACAAAGTTGTTGTTTTAAAAACTTATCATAAAAAAAGATTGGTTTAACGTAAATAAATAAATAATCCATGTGAAGATTGAAGACAATGCAATAATCATCCTTAAATATTACGAGTAGATGGTTCGAAATAATGACTAAAATACTCGTATTCGACATTTTACCCTTAAACTAACTATTTTACTCTAAGGTACTAGGTTAAAATTCTAATCTGAATAAGTAAGTCAACTTACAAAGTAAACATATTAGCATAACATACTTGATTCGATAACAAAAAAATACGTCAGTCGATACAAAATAATTGAAATTCAAAAAGTTAGTTACTAAATAGTCTGATCGAAACAATATAATATAAAACTCAAAAAAATGAGTAATATACATTTTTAGACAATTATTACCGTATTATTCTAGTTAAATTTCTTACTTAATATCATTACACAATATTAATATCGCAATAACCAGATAATCTGCTCCATAACACAATTAAAAAAAAAAAAAATCACTTACAAAGCAATCATCATCAATGGTAAAGATATACTTCTTCTTAGACACAAGAAACCCAAAACACCTACAAGCAGAATCCTTAAAGGAGATACAACTAGCTTTAGGACCAAGTATCTTATTAATATCATTTCTATTATACAACTCATAATCAAAGCCTTCAGGAACATGGATTTTCTTAGAAGGATCACCATCTTGTACTATGATCAAATGATATGGTTGGAAAAATGATCTCCATTGTTCTAGGAAATCAAGGTTTCGAATTGTGGGTATGACTATATCTAGCTCGTTTGTTAAAGGTGGTGTTACTAGGGTTGATGGGATGGACATGGTGTTGTGAGATTAGTTGTGGTGTTTTGGAGAATGGTGAATTATGGGGTGGTATATTTATTAAGGAGTGTGTGAAGAAGTCAAGAAGTAAATGTAAAGAAGTGAATGGGTCTCACATGGGTAGATGCTATGTTTGGAAAGAATATGGGGAGATATTTTACATGCAATAATTTAGATGCTGTGTTTGGAAAGAATATGGAGAGATCTTTTTCCATACAATAATTCTAACTTTAATAAGGATGAAAGATATTAAAATGGTATGATAATCTTAGGAGCGAATTGCGGAGTTTCATGGTTTATCTTGACAGGGCCAAAATATATGTCGATCTATTTTAGATGAGCCAAAATGATAACGTTTTTAGTCCCTTTCTTTGCATTTGTATTTAAAATTTTGGGTGGGGCGGACCACCCTCTTTGATCCTTATATAGCTTCACCCATATTACGAGCTAAATAGGAAGTTAGTTTCAAATGGTGGATTTGGTAAAATTATCAGTAGCATAATGCATGTCGTAGCGGAAATTAGTATAAAAAAAATAGTACAGTAGTGTTTTTATGTTTAAACGTTTAAGAGTAAATTACATGGATGGTCCCTGTGGTTTGTCCGAAATTGCAACTTTCATCCCTCAATTTACTCCCGATCTTGATCTTAAGATCTTACGATTTTACGATTCTGTTGATATAAATAATTGTCTAAAAACGTTATTCATATCTTTCGATATCTTTATGTTTTGATGATCACAAAACGAAAACTCATCAAACCAAAGATCTTGACGTATCGGGGGTTGTCAGGAATGGATGATGTCCCTCCTTCTTTGGATGATGCCCTCACATTCCTCATTCCTATATCGAAGGGGCGTTCGGTTATTAGCATCATTGCTCGATTATTACTTGCTGCTACTACTTATTACCTATGGATGGAACGCAATTCAAGACTTTTCAAGCGGAAACAGTCTACTGTTGCGGATGTGGCTCAAGTTATTATCTCTACCATCCGGTTGAAGCTGGTTACCTTCAAGTTCAAGAAGCTAACCCATCGGTCTCGTCTACTATTAGATCAATGGAAGATTTCAAGTGCTTGTTCTATTCACGAGGGGGGTGCCGGGTAAGGGTTGTACTCTTTTTCCCTAATCCAAGGTTTTTCCCTCCGGGTTTTTCTTGGAAAGGGTTTTAAGGAGGCAAACTTCCTGGGTCGCCTTGCTCCCTTCGTGTTCTGGGTGGATGCGGGATGTTCGCTTGTTACAGGAGTTTTCTTGTTAGTATACCTAGTTAGGTGCATTGTAATATAGCTAGGTTTGTGTTTATGGCCTGTCATAAGCACTAGTTTATCAAGCTTTTTGCTTGAGATTAATGTGGTACCTCTGCCACATTCCATTTGTACTTAACTTTTTTTGGTTATATATTTACCGGGGTAAAACCCTTTACCCAAAAAAATATATATATATCTTGACGTAAATAAGTATTTAGTAGTAAATACTCACTTTCACCATCTAATCACTTAAGGTATGAATAAACAAAGTGTCTAATGCATTATAAGATCAAATGAACATTTTTATTAATTACTAGATTTTTATAAAATGTCACAAAACATTTTATATCTTTTATAAAATATTTTTGGAATCAAAAGAATATGTTTAATTCATTACAAATATATGAATTTAAATTTTCAACAAAAAATGGCAAATCTAATTCAGAAAAATTTTCCTCACAAAAGGACAAAAAATTCCAACGTTCAGGAGGGCGACCCCCTTAATTATACTAGGCGGCCCCTAAATCATTAAGGGGACCGCCCCCTAATTAAGGGGACCGGCACGCTCCAGAACAGTGTTTTCTGGCCCTTTAAATACTGGATCATTCCACATATTTTTCTCACCTTTTTGCACTAAAAACTTTCTGATTCAATCCTCCATTTCTATCCTCTAAAATCCTTTGATCACATAAACATTAATCTTTGTTTCAAAGTGATTCAAGCCTCAATACTCAAGTGCAAAGTGAAGAATACTTCTATCTATCAAGACTAGAAGTATTACAACTTAGTATCATCTTGCTATCTAAGTTGTTTGATCATTTCATCTTGTAAATCATTCATTCTTTGGTGTATAAAGTGTATACATTGGTTAGCTAGATTTAGATATAGGATCTAGATTTGTTGAAGGTGTGAAGTGGTACTAGAAGTGAAGAAGTAGAGGTGCATAGGATTAGTGGTAGGAGATATAAGAAGTAGTAGTACATTGTAGTAGAGATTAGTAGTGAAGATAAAGAATTTGAAGCCTTAAAGTTAAGAAGACATAGAAGCCTAGAAGGTGTGAAGACGTAAAAGCTTTGATGTGGGAAAGACATAGAAGCTTGTTAAATAGAAGAACCCTTGGAGAAGTACATAGATAAAGGTCTTCAAGTTGTGACAAAGAAGTAGTGAAGTTTTGAAGACATAGAAGCCTAGAAGGTGTGAAGAAGTATAAGTCTTGAAGTAGTGGATAAATCGAAGTTGTGAAAGTGTGAAGAAACAAGTGGTGTGAAGAAGTGTAGAAGGTGTGAAAGAGTGTAGAAGGAGTTGTGTTGTGATTATAGTTGTGAGATTGGTTCTAGCTACGATTAGAACCCGACATTTAGCTTTGTGTCGTTAAATTGGTGTAAGCTAAGGTGTGTACGGTTTTCTCCGCCATAAGGGAGGTTATTGACTTAGTGAAGAAAACTCTCGAGTTCGGTGCTCGAGGAGTAGAGTAGGGCAAGGAAGGTGTCCTTGTAGCCGAACCACTATAAATCCTTTGTCTCTCGGTTTGATCTTTCCATCTCTCACTCTTTATTTACTTACTTGTTAGCATTTCGTATATAGTTATAATTGCTTGTGTTGTGTATATATTGATTTCACATAAGCATCAAACTAGGTTCTATTCACAACATTAATTTTATATAAACAAACCAAAAGGATATACTCATATTAAAACACACACACACACACACACACACACACACACACACACACACACACACACACACACACACACACATATATATATATATATATATATATATATATATATATATATATATATATATATATATATATATATATATATATATATATATATATATATAGGTTTGGGTTATAATAAAAAGTCCCTTATAATAAAAAGGCTATGAAGCAATGACAGCTTGCCACGTCTCCCCCTTCCACCTGCTTCTCAATTATAACTAGCGTGAGTATTTTTGTCATTTCATCATTAGGGTATATATATCTTTTTTTCCAGCAAGTCTCATTATAACTCGCTTCATCTTTTCTGCTCCAAAACCCACTTCTCACCACCGCTTCATCTTCTCTGCTCCAAAACCCACCTCTCACCACCACTTCATCTTTTTCATTTCTACCTCCATTCTCCACCTTATCTACCACTGTTAACCACCGTATCTTCACCGTCTTCTCCACCATGATCTCCACCATCTTCTCCACCATTCTCCATCGTAGATTCATCATTCAAAACTGAAAGTAAGTTTTTAATGGTGTTTTATTGTTACCATGACTCATTTTGTTATATGATCTTCAGTTACATGTAGATGATGTTTATTGAATGTATTTTGAATATTTTCTTCGCATTTTGTGTTGTTATTGATCTAAATATGTTATATTCGGTATTTGATTCAGACTACGCCATGTTTCTTTGTGGACTTGAAACCAAATCGGAAAAAAAAATTGATAAAAATAGGTGATTAGGAATGTTGCACATAAGGTGTTTGTTAAAATGTCTTTGTGATATTTAATAATTGTGATGCAGTAATTTTAAACTGTGATGCGTCAACTGATAATCTGTCATTTATTCAGTGGAAAAGGCTTGTATGTGTAGTTGTATGCTTGATGTAGCTCTTTTAAAATGTTGATGCAGTAGGTGTTTGTTCATGGCAAATATATATCTAAAAGCTTATCTAAAAGCATCAATTTGTGTTTGGTTAATTGGTTGTATGTGCGATGCACTGGAATCTGAACTAAGATGCAGTAAGCTTTTAGTTGTCGTGTATAAGGATGAAATAGGCTACGCGAATGTTGTTTTATGTGTGTAAATGTGTATATATGCTTGGTTGTATGTGCGATGCACTGAAATTTGAATTGTGATGCAGTAGGTGTTCACTTGTCGCATGTAATGATGAATTAAACTAAACCTAGGTTGCATTATGTGAGAAAATATGTTTGTTTGCTTGGTTGTATGTGCGATGCACTTCAATTTTAACTGAGATGCAGCAGGTGTTCAGTTTTCGCGTATAAAGATGAATTAGGCTAAACGTTGGTTGTTTTATGTGTGGAAATGTGTTTGTCTGCTTGGTTGTATGTGCAATGCACTTGAATTTGAATTGTAATGCAGTAGTTATTCAGTTGTCTCATATAATGACGAATTAAGCTAAACATAGGTTGCATTATGTATGTAATGTGTGATGCATCAGAAAAAGACTTATGTAGTTATGTATATGTAAAGTTGTACGTGTGATGCAATTGTCTTGAAATGCTGATGCAGTAGGTTTTTGCTTGTGGCATATATAGATATAAAAGCTTATTTTATGTTTATGTTTTGAGTATAAAATGTTTGCGTGTGTAATTCTATGTATGATGCACTTTTCTGAAATTCGATGCAACGGGTGTTTGTTTTTGACAAATACAGATCCGTTAGCTAATGTTTTTGTTATTTTATCAAGAAAAGACTTGTATATTTAGTTATATGTTTTTATCTCAAGTATGATAATAATATCATTTTCATGAAGGTCGGCAGGTTCTTATTTATTCACCGGCTCGAACAGCTTTACATCAAGGAGCCGGAAAGGTTGGCAAATGGAAAATCTATTTTATGTCCACACACAAGTACTACGCTTTTTCTCTTTCTTTTATAACTCTTGCCTAAACTAGTACATATTATTAAGAGTTTTCAACATATGAGTACATTTTAACCATCTTTCGACCAATTTGAGCCTTTTTCGTTTTAGCTAAAAATAGCCACCCGGTATCTCATTCCTGTTTTGTTTTAACAAGGAAAGAAACAATTGTGGATGTCTACTACTAAATTCTTAAGCTTGTCAACCTGGCCATGACACAATAATGAAAAAATATCTTGTTTATTGATGTAGATGGGAAAATTCATTGGTGGGTTTGACGTCCACATATGATCCTTATGCAAATGTTGGTGATGATGCACGCAGTTTCACCAGAGAAGAAGATGAAAAGGCATTTTCAGAAAAGAATGGTTGGAACTATACGGTAAGAATTATAAACAAATATTTTTAACATAACTTTGTGTTGGTTATTATCTTTGCTATTGAGCATATAAGTTTCCCTAAGTTTGTATAATAGATCTTTTAAATATCCAATATGTGTTACGGTCAACCTTTGGTATTATATTTTGAACATATATGCAGGTATTTGTAGTTTTATATGTGATGCAGTAGTTTTGAAATGTTGATGCAGTATGTGTTCACTACATCAACACTTTAAATTCACCGCATCATAATTATTTATCAAGACACATATAGATTATACACTCGAACACTATTCTTCGATGTGCAAGATGGGATGTTTGCTTCATATAAACATTGTATTTCAATGAGTTTTGTTCAAACTGACTATACAAAGAAATATTCAATTCTTGATAGTGAGGTTGAGAAGGGAAATAGAGGTGATAGTGCCTCTACAATGTATCACGTATTTTTAGCTTACTGCATCATTTCCCCTATTGAATTATTTATATTACTTCTTCATAGTTCTTCACTTCACTTGATCCCAACATACATACGTGACGAGCATATGGCACGCCTATTGGTGCATCAGATTTGAGCTTGCAGAGTGAAGTTTTCGATTTGTACGAGATTTTTGAATCAACTATTGATCATTTGGTGCACGACGTGGAAAAGTTTTTGATTTGTACTGTGTAGATATCAAAGAATTATTCAGTTGTAAAGTTATAACATTTATTATCAAACATCAATCCAATAATACCTTAGTGTTCAGTAATTACCCTCAATATCTTTTCTGTTCATATTAATGCATCATAGTTACTGCATCATAGTGTTATTGTTTATTGCATAATGATGCAGTGAAATGGCATTGTGATGCAGTAGATGTATACATTGTGACGCAGTAGATTCATACATTGTGATATAGTAGATTTATATAATTTTGATGCAATACATATATACATTGTGATGCAGTAGATCTATACATTGTGTGCAATATATTTATAACATTGTGATGCAAGAGATATATACATTGTGATGCAGTAGATTTATAACATTGAATTACAATAGATATATACATTTTTGTACTATGTAGATATTAAAGCATTACTTATAATACAAGTTTTCGATTGTTAAACAAACAACATTGATTACCAAACATTAAATGTGTACTACATCATACTTTAATTTCAAGTGCATCATTATGATAATGTTACTGCATCATTGTTATATGTTAGTGCATCACAATGTCATTTTTTAGTGCATCACTATGTTTGCATGTTGTGCATCATAATTTCTTTGTGTGTATATCCAATGGATAATAGTTAAAATGTTACTGCGTCAATATGATATGTCAGTGGATCACATTGTCATTTCTGGTGCATCATTTTGTTTCCATGTAATGCATCACAATGTTTTATGCTTATGTTTAGTGCCCACAGTTATAATGTTACTGCATCACTGTTATATGTCAGTGCATCACAGTGTTCTGCATGTAGTAATATGATAATATTCTGATGCAATAATATGATAACATTCTAATACAGCTAAACAATATTGTTATGCAGTATAATTTTAAAAATATATATAACTTTGTAACGCAGAAGATTTATACATTGTGATGCAGAAAATTTACATCAATGTGATCACTTGATGTAGACATTATAATGCACCAGTTATATACACCATGATGCATCAGTTGTATACACTATGATGCACTAGTATTTTCAGTGCAACACGGTTTATAATTAGTGCATCTATGTTCATTAAGATATCAATAGTAATCGAAATTACTTAATATTAAACAAACATTGTCATCATTAAAATGTAGAATACTTAGTATTAAACATTCAATAATCCAAATTATTACATCCAACTGAATTTAAACACTGTTTTTAATGATCCATAACTATCATGCAGGAACCCTTGTTACGCGTTTAGATGATTGCAATATACTGTTTGCAGCGTGTTATATGTCTCTGTGCCTTCCAAGACTTCCGCCTTTTTCCTTTTCATAATTTAAGAAACATCTTTGTCGTGTGCTTTGCTCGCAACATATGGATTTGTCCCCTTTGACCAACGCCTTCTTTCTTGAACTCTTCCTAAAAGTACCACGACTCTGCGGTAGACATCTCATTTCATCTTGGGTGTTTATTCCTCATCAAGTAGTCAACATATATATTTATCTGTGATAATTTAAAAGAGTATTAAATTGATATATTGTTTTCATTGTTATGCACTAATTATAACACTTTGATGCAGTGAAAAATAAACTAATCATCTAATCCTTTTACTTACGAGATCAATTGTATATTCATCATATCTTAATATGATATTTTCATCTTCATTTCTACCTGTAACTTGATCAAACAAAATCCATTATAAAACATCTAATGCATCACTTCTTTATATCAAGTACATCATACATACAAATGCACATACAAGCACATTTTGACAAATATAATGCACTATGCGTGACCTTATTGAACCTTATGAAACAGTATTGCAGTAACAAATAAGCAATGACGCAGTAGAATATAAACCGTGCATCATACATACTAAACACCTACTGCATCTCAGTTTAAATTCAAGTGCATCATAACATCAATCAAGTATACATACACATTTTTGCACATAACGAAAACTACGCCTAACCTAATTCACCATTATATGCCAAAACTAAAACCTACTGCATCTCAGTTTTAATTCAAGTGCATCGCATCATCAACCAAGCATATAGACATATTTTTCACATAACAAAACCTACGCCTAACCTAATTCACCCTAATATGTTAAAACTAAACATCTATTGCATCTCAGTTCTAATTTAAGTGCATCGCAACATCAACCAAGCATACAAACAAATTTTTGCACATAACGAAAACCATGCCTAACCTAATTCACCCTTATATGCTGAAACTAAACACCTACTGCATCTCAGTTTAAATTCAAGTGCATCGCAACATCAATCAAGCATACAGGCACATTTTTGCACATAATGAAAAAGTACGCCTAACCTAATTCACCCTTATATGCCAAAACTAAAACCTACTGCATCTCAGTTTTAATTCAAGTGCATCGCATCATCAACCAAACATACAGACACATTTTTTCACATAACAAAACCTACGCCTAACCTAATTCACCCTTATATGTTAAAACTAAACATCTACTGTATCCCAGTTCTAATTTAAGTGCATTGCAACATCAACCAAGCATACATACACATTTTTGCACATAATGAAAACTACGCCTAACCTAATTCACCCTTATATGCCAAAACTAAACACCTACTGCATCTCAGTTTTAATTCAAGTGCATCGCATCATCAACCAAGCATACAAACACATTTTTCACATAACAAAACCTACGCCTAACCTAATTCACCCTTATATGTTAAAACTAAACATCTATTGCATCTCAGTTCTAATTTAAGTGCATCGCAACATCAACCAAGCATACAAACAAATTTTTGCACATAACGAAAACTATGCCTAACCTTATTCACCCTTATATGCTTAAACTAAACACCTACTGCATCTCAATTTAAATTCAAGTGCATCGCAACATCAATCAAGCATACAGGCACATTTTTGCACATAACGAAAAAGTACGCATAACCTAATTAACCCTTATATGCCAAAACTAAAACCTACTGCATCTCAGTTTTAATTCAAGTGCATCGCATCATCAACCAAACATACAGACACATTTTTTCACATAACAAAACCTACGCCTAACCTAATTCACCCTTATATGTTAAAACTAAACATCTACTGCATCTCCGTTCTAATTTAACTGCATCGCAACATCAACCAAGCATACAAACACATTTTTGCACATAACAAAACCTACGCCTAACCTAATTCACCCTTATATGTTAAAACTAAACACCTACTGCATCTCAGTTCTAATTCAAGTGCATCGCAACATCAACCAAGCATACAAACACATTTTTGCACATAACGAAAACTATGCGTAACCTAATTCACCCTTACATGCTGAAACTAAACACCTACTGCATCTCATTTTAAATTCAAGTGCATCGCAACATCAATCAAGCATACAAACACATTTTTTCACATAACGAAACTACACCTAACCTAATTCACACTTATATGCTAAAACTAAACATCTATTGCATCTCAGTTCTAATTTAGGTGCATCGCAACATCAACCAAAACTATGCCTAACCTAATTCACCTTATATGCTGAAACTAAACACCTACTGCATCTCAGTTCAAAATTAAGTGCATCACACAAATAACCAAACATAAAAAAATAAATAACCAACTGCATCATAATTAAAATCAAAACTTACTGCATCATACTATGAAATACAACTGCATTAACCTTCAATATAACAGCATCACAATGTAAATTTAGTGCATCACAGTTATAAAGTCTAGTTGAGACATTGTATCAAATACCTTGTATGCAACTTTCTTAATCATGTTGTTTTATTTACTTTTGTTATATTTTGTTCCAGATCTAGAAGAAAACATTCATAAGCATACACAAAAACACACCAGTTAATAGATTTGAAAGCCTTTTTTTATATACTTTTAAAAACGAGATCAATGACTTAATTACTCTTTGTAGTTGATGAATTCATCAACAAAAACATAATTTTACTATAACGAATTAAAAAATTGATGCAGTAACAAAATTAAATTAAAAATCTACTTACGTGGTGGTGCAAGATCTAGTAGATTCATCCTCACCATCATTGATGCAGTAAGATTTTTGAATGGTGGATTAAACTGTAACAAATTGATCCAGTAGCAATCATTGATGCAGCAGTTTGAGTCGTTGACGATGAATAATCATTGATGAATTAAAATTTTGGAATGAAATAATTAGGGTTTGTGTGTGAACCAGTGTGTATTTTTTTAGAGAGAGGTTTTTCATATTTTGATATGAAACGAATAGTCAGATTTGGAGATGAAACACTAGTTGTCTAAATTACACTATTATACAATTGCCCCTAAAGTTTGCATTATTTACCATCATGCCACCGCACTTTTTGATCTGGTCAAATCTGGTCAAATTTGATCTAATGGTTGGGAGGGCTTCCTACCCTTTTTATTTTAACACCCTTTTCATTATAACCCCACCCTATATATATATATATATATATATATATATATATATATATATATATATATATATATATATATATATATATATATATATAGAATTAAGATCAAATGAGAACTTTCTTAAAGTTGTAAAAATGAGAACCAACCAAAATCTCACAAATGACACTTAACTTGAAAGAAAATAAAAACATAATTAATTACAACTAAAATTGTTAAAGATTTGATGGGTTTTCTTATGAAAATTGACGTAAACTAAGTGATACACTTTGATTCAACGTGTAATGTGTATCAAGGTTTAGTATTGTGTATCAACTTTTTAGTGGTTATTGTGTATTAGGTGTATCGATTTATGTATAAGAAATTAGTTTTTTGAGATTTTAATGTATATGTATCAAAAATTTAATTGTGTATCAGTAATCCGTTTCTCATGTATGAGTTGGTTATTAGTCGATTTAATGTTAACTTGTATTAATATTTAGTATTTTGGTGCATCTTTGCTAAAATGGTTATGTATCAATATTTTAATGGTGTTTTAGAATAGTTCTCGTTTTTACAACTTTAAGAAAGTTCTCACATTAACCGTCCTCTCTCTCTCTCTCTCTCTCTCTCTCTCTCTATATATATATATATATATATATATATATATATATATATATATATATATATATATATATATATATATATATATATATATATGTATGTATGTATGTATGTATGTATGTATGTATGTGTGTGTGTGTGTGTGTGAGTGATATATGAAATCATAATTTTTACTCAACATTCTATATAAGTAGTGTTTATACGATAAATGTGAATATTTTTCAGAAACTTAACATAAAGATTTCTGCAGGTCACTTCTGACGGCGTCACGTGTAAAATTCTGGAAATTTTGCGAGTTTTGTTTCTCTAACGGAGTCTTAAAGTTTTTGTTAATTCTTTAGTTTTATAAACTCCAGGAAATCAACAAACATTCATTCCACAAGCATTATATCTTAAATTATTTTATAGGACTTGTTAGTATATATAGATTGCCGCCGATTTTACGCGAGGTTGCCTTGTTTATTTTCTCAGGTTTAACAGGTTATATATGACAAGAAGATGACTTATATTTCTGGAAGGGAAGCTTTGAACGTTCATTTTCTTGGAGGAAGATCTAACCTGGTTAACACACTATCCACACCAAATGAATCAGGGGAGTATTTGTTTTCATTCTTTTACCTATTCTACTTTTACATCCTTTAATTGAACATTGGGGACAATGTTCATCCTAAGTGTAAGGGGAGGGTAAATGATGATACCTTATAGGATACTATTGCACTTGAGTTTGTTTGTTCGATGGTATGTGTATAATAAAACTAATAGAAATACTTGTTAGTGTAATTTTAGCGCCAAATTTAAATTTTTTTACAACATTTAGGAGTGAAACTTTAGCCTTAACAGGCGTCTCATGGATAGGAGTTGTATGACTAGCACAAAATCGTACCATTCAGAAAAATTTTCTACCAAAATATGTGAGGTTTGCCTTTAGATTTGATAGGAAAAACATTTATTATTAGTGCTTATGAGTGTACCGGTAGCATTTAGATTCTAAAACTTGCGTTAGTGATACATTCCAAGACTGGTAGTGAGACTACATTTGTGTAGTAGGATTTACTACATGATAAGAGGTATTAGGATCACCCTTGTGTTAAACCCGTATCATAATTACTTGACCATTTAAGTCATATTACTTGACTAGTAAAGTCAATTAATTTTTCCACACCTTAGCGTTGTACTCATTTTTAGTACACGAAACCCCTAGTACACCCCTCCGAGCCTATCTTTTCGTTTCTAACTTTAAGCATCTTACTTAAAGGAAGAATTTGTTACAACCCACCCAAATGTGCAACCAAATCGCTTTAGTCTTCCGTATATGCACTCATCTTTAGTGCATTATTGTTATTTGTTTAAACCCTTAGTTAATTATCTAATTGATTACATGGTTGCTAAGTCGAGTCATATCTTGTACAGATTGTTTTGGGACGATTGGAACTCATGGGTAAAGTACTTGTGTTATGGAATAATGGGGAAGAACATCATATATTACTCCCATATGTGCGTTAATCTTAAAAAGTACTTCAAGTATTTTGATTATCTTGATTCGAGTCATTAGAGTAGTTTATTGTAAAGTATGTAAAAATTCAAGTGTAAGGGGAATGTACATTCTCTATGATGTATTATTTTGGATGGTAGGGCAAGAGTGTATGCAAAAATAAATAAATAGATAAAAATAAAAAAATAAAAAATAAATAATCAAAAAATCAAGAAAAAGAAAAAAAAAATAGAAAAAGAAAGGAGAAAAAACATACGGACTACCATCCCATTTTATTCTATGTTTGTTTTTATGTTTTTGTTATTTTTAATTGATTAGCTTAAGTTGAGTCGAGTCTTGGCTTAGCAAAGCTATATTGTACATGTAATTAACTAAGATGATTAACTCGTCACCAGTAAATATTGCTTTTATCCAACAAAACCGTGTTTTCCATATCCCTACACCTAACGTTATAACCCTTTAAAAAGACCTCTTTGATAGTTTATCCTAGGTGCTTACGCCAAGTGGTGGAGGTTTGATCCTTTCCCAAGCTTATGGTAATCTATTTGCTATGACAATAAATATTGCCTTTGTCCAACAAAACCGTGTTTTCCATATCCCTACACCTAACATTATAACCCTTTAAAAAGACCTCTTTGATAGTTTATCCTAGGTGCTTACGCCAAGTGGTGGAGGTTTGATCCTTTCCCAAGCCTATGGTAATCTATTTGCTATGACAGGTAGTGAGAGATGTTTTCCATTTCCATATTGTGATATATACTTTATTACACCCGAGAGATGTGAGTATCTAAACACTATTTGTGAGGTGCTAGTGTATGACCTCCGTGCCTATTTTTGGTTTTTAGTGGAACGATTATTTGATATAATTACTTATATATTAGTGTAAAATGACCCATAACTTGTATTTTGATTAAAATAAAAGCGCATTTGCTTGAGGACAAGCAAATCTCAAGTGTAAGGGTATTTGATAAGGAAAAAAGTGTACCGCTTTTAAGGGGTCATTTAAGCCTGAATTCGTGATTATTTGATCAAATATTGCCCTAAATCATTCCTTTTATCATTTTAGGTAATTTTGGAGAGAAATCTGGAAAAGGAAGCATTTTTGACGTTTTTGGAGCATAAAAGTGAAGAAAACGGCAAAGTCTCAAATTTCCTTACTGGGAACAGTACCTGACGGCGTCAAGCTTTTGTACATGACGGCGTCAAGAGTTACAAAAGAGGTGGAAGTGGAAAATACACGTGACGATCCAGAGAGTTTTTAAGCTTGTGGCCTGACGGCGTCACCAAGGCCGTCAGGGTCCAATTACTAGTGACGGCCCAGAGCATTTCTCCACATGACGGCGTCACAAATAGATCTAGGCAATACGATTTTATCAAGGCGGCGAGTTGACGGCGTCACGAGTTAATACATGACGCCGTCACGATGTAATATCTATATATAGTTTTCCAAATTTCATTCATTAGTGTGTAACTTTGAGGGAATAAACCCTGGTCCGAATTTTATCAGTTTTTCAAGGGTTCCAACCCCTTGATTCTTGCATGTTCAATTGAAGAAAAGTATTCATTCAAATCATTCAATATGTCTATGTGTTGTGTGATTATATCTTACGCTTTTCTTCTCTTTAACATGCTAGGCTAGATCTTTATTGTGTTTGCTTAGATGTAGTGAAACCTAGATGTTAATTATGGGTTGATTGTTTGTTTATAATTTTTACGGATGATTGTATTCGATGTTAGGCTTAAGAAAACTGGCAGTCTTCCATTGGTAACTTGCTTGAACGTCTTAAGAAACATGATCGGAGGTGTACCATGATTTTTGGTTGTATTTAATGCGTAGGGGAATTCTAATGATCTCACGTTAGGAGCTTCTAACGGCTCGACATAGGAGTGAAGTAGGATAGAGTTAGGGAATATTGTACACGGCCCTACGACTAGTATTAAGGAATATGACCCGTCATCCATGCAATTGCAACAAGCTAATCAACCTGTAAAAGATATCTAGGGAGTAATGAAGTCTAAGTGAACACAACTTTTCTCATTATTGTTTCCACCACATTAGTATAATAGCTGTATTTTCATTTCTTTTATTTTATTTTGATTGCATCTTTAGATTAATTGGGTTAGTTGGCTAGCAACTAATTCCGCCCACTCCTTCAAAACCCGAGATTTTACCTGCTTTTCATAAAATATAAAAACACAAAAAGAATTATCCCTCACTTCTAGACCTAGTTTAGTAGGCGTTCTAATCCTAGCGACACTATTCCTGAGTTGAACGATCAATCCCCCGGTACTTGTCACTATACTATACTACAACGATCAGGTACACTGCCTGGTGGGGGTTGTATGCTTCTCGAGATCCCTTGAGAGGTAAAATCTGTTGCGAGGGTGCAATTCCCTCGTATCAACATGATTCTCCGTAACTTGCTCACAGTAAATGCACGCGCCGGTTGGGCAATAATATGTCAACGTCCTTGGAGGACACCAAAAGCTCTTTCAATATCTTTTCGAGCACTTTCTTGTTTCGCTTTCCATGCGGCGTTTTTTGGGTTGGTTGCAACAGTAAAGGATTTGACAAACGATGCCCACTGTGGGTAAATTCCATCTGCTAGATAATACCCATTATAAAATTTACGTCCGTATACTTCAAACGGAACTTGAGGGCCAATATCATCAATCAGGTCGTCAAATAACGGAGAATTATATAAAATGGTCCGATTGTTATTCGCACCTGCCACACCAAAAAATGCATGCCAAATCCACAAATCATACGACGCAACAGCTTCAAGCATTATAGTTGGATACTTTTTATCACCTCTGTGAAATTGCCCTTGCCATTTTTTGGACAATTCTTCCATTCCCAGTGCATACAATCGATGCTTCCCAACATTCCCGGAATCTTATGAACCATGATATATGCTTGGTATAAGTTACGAACGTCATCCTCAGTTGGTTTTCTTAAAAACTGTAACACCCCCAAATTTATGTTTTAGCGGCGGAAAAGTAATTTGGGTCGAGGAGGATCGAAGTTATAATCACATAAAACGGCTTAAAAGAAGCGTTTTGAAAGTTATTTGTCATTCAAATAATGTTCTTGATAAAAGACGAAGCATTTGATTTAAAATCTTATTAAAAGATGTAAAGGCATGTAAGAATGACATATTTGATTTTTACACCATTTTAATTTATCAGAGTCATAAATGCCCGCTCCGTGTCTTGTCCTGCTCCGTTAATTACCTGAGATACACATGCTTAAAAGTGTCAACACAAAGGTTGGTGAGTTCATAGAGTTTTATGGAAAACCATTTATTTCAAATAGATTCAGGAATATTTAGTAATAATTGTAATAAAAACTAACAGTAATATAACAAGTATTGAGTGATGTTGATTTTTA
>JARVZY010006516.1:0-26147 GCA_030686995.1 Artemisia argyi
GTGGGTGGTGCACCATCTAGACAAACCATTGGGAACCACTTACTTTCAATCAAAAGCACTTCAAGGAATATCTTGCATGCTGTCATGTGAGGAGGCTTTCAATTAATATAAATAGCTGCATGCATATATGCGTATAAACCACTAAAACAGTATTGATCATGAGTTCAGTACTCCACCTATTCGCCACTGCAGTTCGGGATTATCTACCCGAAGGCCGGTTCATTTGCCAACGACAACTATCATCATCACAATTCATAGGGTTGTGATGATTGGGTAGTTAAGTTTTGTCGTTGGCGAATGCACCGTGCTTTCTGGTGGAACGTAAATCCTTTGGTACTAATGGGGGAAAATAACCGAGTAGTACAGTTGGATGCATATTCATTTTGAGCACACCATGGTTGAGGAGATACGTACTTACAATATATTTTAATTTGATTAATATATTCTTGCTTTTAAAGCAGGTTTACTTATTTAGAAACTTGTTTACAACTAACAACAATAATAT
Organism: Artemisia argyi; assembly: GCA_030686995.1. NCBI lineage: Eukaryota > Viridiplantae > Streptophyta > Magnoliopsida > Asterales > Asteraceae > Artemisia > Artemisia argyi. The sequence continues at coordinate 506 of JARVZY010006516.1, forward strand.
TACATGTATATAGGTCCATTTGGTATGTAAGCCGGCATTTTTTTTTTTTTTTTTTTTTTTTTTAATTATTTTTTCTCAAGCGCAACCTATGAGGCAAAAATGAATCCATACGTTAGGCATAAATGTTTAGGACATATGCCCCAAATGAATGATGGCGCATGATCGAAGTGGTGCCTTATAAAAGAACATTGTAGACCCTATAAACTAACAACAAAGGGGAACAAGAAAATAGTATTGAACTCATGATCATCAATAGTGTAGCACGGGCTACACCTAATTTTAGGTTACGAAGTGCAAAAAGATTTCAAAATTGCCGTTTTTGTGGTATGTGCAACCCCCTATTTTTTTTTCTTCTATTTTTATTTTTTTATTTTTTTATTTTTGCTACTTTCGTTTCTTACCATGTAACTTAGTTAGCCCAACATTTCTTTTGTGCAACACACTCTTAAAAATTCTGGATCCGTCCCTACGTTCACATATAATCACGTCTCGCTAACTTGAAAAGTTCAATTTTCATTTTTTCACTTCTTTCGTTTGCGGGCGCGTAGAGGTTTATATTTGTTCTTTTGCAAACATAAGTCTATCTTTTCACTTTTCACCTCTTAAAAAATTAGACATAAACTTTCACTTCTTTCACATAAACCCTATTATTTCTCTTTTATTTTTCCTTTAAAAAGCAAAAAAAAAAAAAAAAAAAAAAAATCTTCTTGCGGATGAAAACTTTATCTTCTTCTACATGCGGACATGATTTGCAGATGAAGACAAAATCTCTAAATAAACAAACGACGCCTAAGTTTACAAGTACGGAGTATCATTTATCACTTTTTGCGGAATCATTCACGGTATCATTGTTGATAACAATCTTCAAAGATTTATCGCCCTTCACCATATCAATTTGGCTGTCGCGTAGTTTGTCAAGATCGTCTTTATTCTTTCCCCATAGAACGCAATAAAGCCCCACAATAATGATCAGTGCTCCTATGATGCTGGAATACAGAGTATTGATTAGTATTTTTTATTGGGTAAGTAAGAATTTTTAGCTGCAAAAGCTTTCATATAGAGGTTAAATAAATCTTTCAGCATTACCGTAAATACTTTTGAATTCGGATAATTAATCTATCTTAACTACTTATAAAGGGTGCATAACACTTCTTGAATTCTTTAAAACTTAATGAACTTATATATGGCAGTTATGTGTCCCATGAAATTCAAATTCAAACAAACACTAAAGACATCTTTTATCTTTTAAATGACATATGAATTTTTATATTTAATAGCTTCCAAAAAAACATCCTAAAATCTAATATTTAATCATCAAAAAAAAAAAAAAAAAAAAAAAAAAAAAAAAAAAAAACACGTTTTGTATTTCAAAAAACATATGCTTTGCATCAAAGGTCGAAAAAAAATCACGATTTAGCAAATATAATTATTTGCCGCTGTACATCGTAGCTTTGTGGAGGTATATGTCTAGTCAAGTCAAATGTTATAGGTGCCTAGTGATGCCATTAACCCTTTTTGCTATGTTTATTGTGGATGGTGGCTGAGTACAACAACAACAATGAACCCAATCCCGCTGGAGCAGGGTATGGGGGAGGTAGAATGTAGACAGGTCCTACCCCAATCCCGCTGGAGCAGGGATGGTGGCTGAGTGATCATGGCAAACGGGTAAGATGGAAATGTAGCTAGATGGTGGGTGCATTAAACGGTGAATTGATATTGAAAAGAAGTGGCTGAATCAGTGATGGCATTGCTCTGGTTTTCTCTTGTTCTAAACAAGTGGTAGGAAAGTTGTATTAGTATGTTTGTATAAGATTTGGGCCTGTCCAAATTCTTGATTCTATTTCATATGATGTACATAGTTTGGATGATTAATATATAGAGTTCACCTTTTGCGAAAAAAAAAAAAAAAAAAAAAATGTTACAAATATATTTAGACCAAACTATTGTCCATTTTAAGGACACATTTTTCATTCTGAATTGGGTTTTTACCTTCCGACATGAAGTCTCTCGTTGAAGAAAATGGCAGAAAAGACTCCGACAATTGGAAGTTGTAGTGGAGTAAACATCGCCGCAAACACTGGTCCTCTCTTGCTGATTGACCACAAGACTATGTAGTATGTTAGTCCCGATACCGCAATCCCCTGGATTAGAGTACAATATCCATTCATTCGTAGAGGAAATTGTGAAAAACATTGCTAAATCATAGAAATGGAGGAGAGAGAAGAAGGGGGGGGGGGGGGGGGGGGTCTAAAGGATTATGCGCTGGTATCACATTCCATGTTAGTACTGTGCTATTGGGTTCATTTTTAAGCTAGCTTGTAGCACCCATATGATAGTTAAATATGATAGCCAACTTACCGAATAAATGATGGCCAAGAGTTTCACATCCCACTCGAGCTTCCACAAATTAACATCTCTCGCGAAAAAGATAGCGATGATAGAGGATTGCAATGATGCAAAGAGGCTAATCATGATGTTCATAGAGAATGGCGCTGGATACATCTTGTGTACCAATCCCTACAAAACGATCAGTGCAACATATAATGAACATTTATGTATGATGTCCAATAAAATTATATCAGGTTAAATATCATCAAAGTTTTGTAAGCACGTTCACATGCTTATAACATATCTCCTAGCTAGTATACTGTAATCATATCATACCATATTCAGGTGACGATGGCCACCTGTGTTTTGCAAGTGTTAAATGCATGTTTAAATATTTAATACTCCGTACTATCATACGAGTATAATGTTTAATTAGTTTTAGTTCAAATCAGTATCAGTGTTATTTCTAAATGTACTGAAATAAATCATATGATTCAAAACAAGGCGCACATTCGAATGACTATACCTGAAAAATAAGCCACAAGCTCCATGAAACTTTGCTTGCAGTAATCAAGGTTGCCCCCTTGACCCAGTTTTGTTTAACATGACCATGAGAACCTTTAGGGTTATAAATGTTAATTAGTGGCTTATTTACAAGCCCCTTCAACTGAAATCCTCCTCTCCAGAACGTAACTGTAAGTGTTCCTGCTATGCAAATAAGTGTTCCCAAAACCTTGGCTTGCCCTTTGGGACTTGTGATCTTCACTTTCTCCATCCTTTGTTGAAAAAATATGCTATTAGACAATAACAACATACATAGAAGGGGTAGAACTACTTCACTACTTATTAATTGTAATACTCTATCTCTCATATTTTAGTGATGACAGTGACAAGCTTTTGCCAACTCGATCACCTCAAATAGTCGTAATATAACTAAAAATGATAAGCGAAGTGGACAAGGTGCTGTCCAATTATAGAATATTAAAGAAGTATAATGAATGTGATTAAGAATTTTAGTTCACTTTTTTGTATTGTTATAAATGAAAATTTTGATGTAGTGGATGTGAATGTGATACCTAAAAAAAGGATGACCAAGTGGACAAGGTGGTCTAGAAGACAATATTAAATAAATGGACTCGGTACAATCTTAACATGTAGGGTGATATATGAATCTAGCTAAGTGACACTTTTTGCTGTGTCTGTATATGGTAAATATCGGCATGAAACCTAAAAAGATAAGCGAAGTCGACAAGATGGAGTCAGCCAATTTTGAAAAGTACATATATCTTAACCTTAATGGGTGATGCAGCCGAAAGTGCAACCAAAGAAGCTTGTAAGTATAGTAGTCAAGTAGATCTGAACCTTCGGTTCGAAGATAGGGTATAGTTTAGAAGAGCTGATAACAAATAAATTTCTTGGAAATCAAAGCAAGCCGCATTTAGTTTAAGTACCAATTACACTCGTTTGTCCTCTAACTTTAGATTTAATAACATGGCTTATATTCAATGTACGTAGCTATAGCTACAGTACTGTTTTTATCACACAAACTTTCATAATTCACTTTCTATTCCTACTATTTGGGAACTTAACCACATAAAGTACATCTGAAAATAAGTAGAGGTTTTGTGACAAAACTCCCTGACTATTTATATATGCACGTACCTTAGGAGAAACGCAATGAGAAAGGTCAAACTTGGTGTGAGGCAATTCAAAGCACTTGCCACTGTTGCAGAAGTATATGCCAAACCATAAGAATAAGCGTTAAGATGGATTGTCGACCCAAGAGACGACAAAACAAAGATCTTCATCATCACTACAAACGTTAGTTTCGGTCTGTCCTTCCTGTAAATTTCATGCTAAAGTATGTAATCTTTTATTTCACAAGAACACATTTATAACTCTAAACTACTAATACTTAGGGATATGTTACCTTTCGGAAACTAAAGCAAAAGGGCAAAAGAGAATTGTGCTGATTAAATTGCGGTACACCACAAACACAAGCTGATGAAGTCCATTTGCAAACCCAATCTTCATTGTAATACTTGCTACTGCAAAAAGAAATTGTGCAACCACCATTGCAATGTAAGGGAAGATATTGGTATTCATGATGTAGTAGTTGATTTGTGCAAAGATGGCTGCATTTTGTTTCAATTTATATATAAATTATGGTCAATATGATATGCTAAAATAGTGGCAACCTTTTTCCTTTCTTTTGGTTATTTATATATATATTTTGTGCTTTAATACACATTTTCAATGTGAAAGGGAAAAAGATGTAACTAATACATTCTACGATAATTTTTTTAAAAAAGGGGTATATTATACACATTCAAATACTTTTTTTTTTGACTATTTGTAAAGACAAAAATTATAACTTTGTTAGTTATGTACACATGAAAAACGTCAATCATTGCCTTTCATACATAAAGATGAACAAGTGCACAACCCATAAGCCCATGTAAAATGGATTGCATTCATAAGCTTACTTATATTAAAAACTTAAGCTCCCATCATCTCTAAAATGCTCTCTTACAAAGCATAAAAAGTTAACACCGCCCCATTCTATATAGGTGGTCGTATGTCGTAGAAATTACCGAAAAACAATTACAATGATTTATAACAGGGATCCTGAGGGACATATAAGCTAAGCCATTACAACTAATTACCATGCACATAGGAATTGGAAGTGAAGAGTGATTCTTGTTCAAGTAATAAGCAATGAGAAAGCACTGACTTATTAATTTTTTTTTAAAAAGGTATTCATGACTGTATTAACATGAACCTATAGTAATGTTAATGTATGACATCGGACAAAGAGCAACAAAATATTTAATAGTTAATTAACGGATACGATTAGACAACTATGTTAGTAAGTAGTAATTAATTTTACTTTTGGTCTATCTTAGTTGAAAAACACTCAAAAAGGGAAATAGTCGACTCAGTATACTCAAACAATTGCTCATTAGACTCACGAAGTCACGATCAAGCCATATAGAGACTCTAAACGTTACGTGGATATTAAAAGTATTTACACTTACAAATACAATAAATCAACATAAAGGTTTTTATTTTGCAAGAATGAACTTCGATATTGATTGATATCAAACTATTGATTACTAATATTAGAGATTTGCTATTGCATGAAGGTTTGTACTTTGTTGGAGTAGATTCGGCCATTCGGCTTTCTCAAAACAATGCAGTATCCCTTTAATTTCTCTTCTAAAAATAAACTAAAGCTCCATTTGATTGATACTCCGTATTTTATTTTGTCACAAGATATATGTTTTATTACTCCTAACGTCCCAAAAAGAGTCTCATCAAAAAAAAAAAAAAAAAAAAAAATTATGTTATGTGTTAATAACGAATCACTTTATTTTGCATACTCTTATTTTGTTGCATCTCAAGGGATAAATCCCCACCATTCATCTAGTCTGATCTAATAGTTGGGATTAACATAAGGTTAAATATGGAAACCTAAGTCCATGTTTTCTTTTTCCCTTTTTCTTTGTCTTTTTGTCTTTTTTATTATGAGGAGAGTTATACTAGTATTAAATACCAAACTTTGACTCATCCCCACCATCCATCTAAAAAGAAATCAATTGTTGAGATTAAAAGTATTTTAATATTTCACCCATTTTTTATAATTTAGTATCTCTGAAACCGTTAATCGTTAAGCGAAAATAATTACACCATCTCGACGATCATTTAATTATCTTTCTATAGACGGGCACTTTGATATACTTTCGACAAAAAAAAATCGTTCTTTCACGTTTTTTTTGTGACCGAAAAAATCATATATGATATTACATACCATATATGATATGTAATATCATATATGATATATCATATATGATTTTTTCGGCTACGAAAAAAAAACATGAAAAAATAAAAAAAAAATTGTCGAAAATATATCAAAGTGCCTATTTATAGAAAGATAATTAAATGCTCGTCGTAACGGTATATTTTTTTCGCTTAACGATTAACGGTTTGAAAGATATAAATATTTGAAAAAAGGATGAAAGTGGGTTTTTTAAATTGTTGGGATTAATCTCATCCATTAGATCAAATAAAGATGGAAGGAACATAGAGGGTGGAGATTACTTCCTTGATATGTAAAAAAGTTTAGTCTTCAAATGATCTTAAGTATTTTATTATTCACTTTTCTTTCTTTATTTCTTTCTTTCTTTATTATTATTATTATTATTATCATTATTTGGTGTCATTTTTTTTTTTCATGCTTCTTTTTTTCTTGTTCTAATTCACGTTTTTTTTTTAATTATTATTATTTTTTCTATTAAACAAATTTTTTTCCTAATACACATTTTTTCCGTTTTCATACATTTTCGTTCGTTTTCATACGTTTTTGTCTGTTTTCGTACGATTCCGCCCGTTTTCATATATTTTCGCCCGTTTCCGTCCGTCTTCATACGCTTTTGTCCATTTTCGTCCGTTTTCGTCCGCTTTCTTATGTTTTCGCTCGTTAACGTCTGTTTTCATACGTTTTCGTCTGTTTTCTTGCATTTTCGTTCGTTTTCATCCGTTTTAATACGTTTTCGTCCGTTTTTTTATATGGATTGATTTGTTACGCTTTTATGAGATTATTTAAACCCTAAATCGTGATTTTATTATCAAATATTGCCTCAAATCGTTCTTTTTCTCTTTTTAGGTACTTGAAACGTGATTTATGGAATATGGAGCATTTTGAAGCTTTTCGGACATTTTTATGCTCAAGAATGAAGAAAACAAGAAAACCAAGAAAAAGTCAGGAAATCACACATGACGGTGTCAGGCTTTACATGCTGACGTCGTCGCTTGATGATAGAACTGGTGGATTTTCATGTACGAGACGCCCTGAAGAAACTTATGAAGTTAACACCTGATGGCGTCAGGTGTTATGGAATTGAGGCCGCCTGGTGTTAGGCTAAAGAGAGACGGCCCAGAAGAAATATAAAGGGACAACCTCAGAAGTGTTTGAAGGCAATCCGAAACCCTAAACATGGCGATCTGACGGCGTCAGGACCTATAACCCGACGCTGTCAGCCTTTTAAACTCTAAATATAATTTTTGCTTTTTCATTCATTAAATGTGTAACTTTGGAGAAAACCACTAGTACGATTTTCTCAGCAACTTTAGGGTTTCAAACCCTCTTCTCTTCCATGTTCAATTTCCTTTAATCATTCAATATGTCTATGTGTTGTTTGATTTTTTATTTTCTTTACATTAACATGCTAGCTTAGATGTCTTAGTGTTTGCTTAGATCTAATAAAACCTAGTTGTTAATTATTGATTGTTTTGGGTGATTGACTCGCATTATGCTTAAGAAAACTGGCTAATCTCCTATACGGTAACAAGCTTGAACGTCTTAAGAAACGTAATCAGATGTGTACTACGGTTTTATTGGTTGTGCTTAATGCATGAGTGACTATTAATGAGGCTATGATAGGATACTAAACGTGTCGTCATAAGAAGAGATAGAAGCTCATAGGGTTGGAGAAGGACGTACACGCCCCCACGACTTGTATTAAGGAATGCAGCCCTTCATCCAAACACATTTTTCTAATTTTAAGAAGTTCACCAATTTACTTTTCTTGTTATTTTATTTTATTTTGTTTAAGTAGTAATTTTGGGTTAGTTGGCTAGCAACTAATTCCGCCTACTCGTCCAATACCCGAGATTTTAATTTGCCTTCATAAAAATATAAAAAATACAAAAAGAATCATCCCTCACCTTTAAACATAGTTGACCTAGCTTTCAATCCTAACGACACTATACCCCTAGAGAACGATCAATCCCTCGATACCTACCACTCACTATACTATATCGGTCAAGTACACTGCCTGGTGGATTGCAAAATCTCTCAAGATCACTTGAGAGGTAAAACCTTTTGCAAGGTTGCAAAACTACGCATTAAGTTTTTGGCGCCGCTGCCGGGGAATAGTTATTATTTAGGTTGGATTTTATTTCGTTTAGGTCTACTCATTAGATTCATATCTAGTGAGATTTTTGTTTTCTTTTATTAGGTTCCCTTTAGTCTATATTTTTCCTCGTTATTTTGTTCATAACCATTATTATCCGCCATCATAGAGGATGGTAATATCCTTGAACCCACCATCGCACACAACCACCAAAACCACCAAAACCAACAAAACCCACCCGAACAACCTAGAGCACGCACCTTAGGAGACTACTCCCGACCTAGCCACCAAGGCTATCGAAACACCATTGAGCTTAACCAAGGAGCCAATGTGTCTCCCCTGCGATCCGACACCATCCGGTTGGTGCAAAGCGGATGTGCATTCCATGGACTTTGTTCCGAAGATCCAAACCAACATCTCAAGGATTTCCTTAAAATCGTTGATTCCATAGACCTTGATGTTTCCACTCGAGAGACGACATGATTGCGTCTCTTCCAATTCTCTCTACGTGACCAAGCTAGTCAATGGCTTGAGCGTTTACCCACGAGATCCATCACCTCTTAGGATGCTCTCATCTCTCGTTTCCTTGCTCAATTTTTCCCACTAGTGAGAACTACAAAGTTAAGGAATGACATCTTGATGTTCCAACAACATCAAGGTGAAACTCTTTACGAAGCATGGACTCGTTTCAAGGACTTACTCAAAAAAGTCCCTCATCATGGCATAGACCTTTGGCTTCAATTCCAAATCTTTTATGATCATGTCAATCTCTCCACTAGGCAAACCATTGACCATACGGCCGGTGGCAAGCTACGTGATAAGAATGCGGAAGAATCATGGGAAATCATAGAAGATCTTGCTCTCTATGACAACGAATGTTAGAATGACCCCCGTGATTTGAACAAAACGGTCAAGGCAATATCTTTTCCTTTGAACAATCCAAGCATTCCCAACCGTAGGATCATGGAACTTGAAGACCAAGTCAAGTTTCTCATGAAATCCTACGATACTCCTAAACCTTCAAGCCAAGTGAAAAAGATAACTTCTTCATGTGAGTATTGTAGTGGTCCCCACGACACTCGTGATTGCATGGAGCTTCCCGGACAAGCTTTTACGGACTACGCATCCTCGCGTACCGACGGAGCGGGAGAAAAGTGGTGCACTTTCAAACCCGATCCAAACCCTTATGGTGATTCTTACAACCCTTCTTGGAAAAATCACCCAAACTTTAGGTGGAAACAAAACCAAAACCCTACTCAAAGCAATTCTTCCAATCCACCTAATCGTTTTCAACCAAACGGTTCGACCTCGAATCGTCCCTTCAACAATAATCCTTCCAACAATACTCCAAATAATCTTGAAGGATTAATGTCCAATTTTATGGCATCTCAAGAAGCTCGCATAGCCAAGTTTGAAGCCGATTTCAACTAACAACAAAATGAGATGACCAATAAAATTGACAATTTGATAAAGGCTCTAACTAACCAAGAAATGACTCCGATAAACAAAGCCGTAAGAAACTCTAGTGGCGAAAGTGAGGTTAAGGACCCTTCATCATGTAAACATGTACACTTTGTCAACGTCGTCGCCGTTAAGCCACCAATCAAGAGCGTTGATGAAGAAGAAAATAAGATAGGAAGGGAAGATGATAAGGAAGAAGAGGAGATAGGTGATAATTAATTTAACAAATTTCCAACCAGTGATGAATTGGCCTATCATAAATACTTATTGCATAACGCTCGGCCATACTTCATAGGAAGAATCCCTATCATAGCGCATGACAATCCTCGAAACATCAACATCCCTTGCAACATAGGGCACCTTCATGTATGGAAAGCCTATATCGACCTTCATTCCCCTATTAACTTAATGACTAGGATCTACTATAATTGGGTAATGAAGAAGCAACTTTTACCTAGGAAAGACCCCGAGAATCCTAGTAAGAAGAGTAATTTTATTGGTAGAGTTAGGGGGATGCATGTATTCGTAAGAAACTTCACTTACATCATGGATTTCGTAGTTGTTAAAGACATTAGTTCCGCCATGGACCCTTGTCTATCCAATGTTGTGTTAGGAAAACCGTTTGTAGAAGTTTCTAGGATGAGTTATGACCCATCACTAGGGATAGTTAAGTTTAAGGATGAGACCAACGAAATTTCTTTCCAAATGCCCTATAAGATAGAACAATTCCGGCTCATACCAAACCTAGAAAAAGAGCTTAAGCAAGCGGTGTACTATAGAAATGACAGTGTTGCAAAAATCGGTCGAATCGGCCGACTAATCGGCGATTAATCGGTAATCGGCCCTGGAACTTGGAGGGATTTCCAAGGTAATCGGCCGATTAATCGGCCGAGTCAAGAAAATCGGCCGATTAATTGGTCAAAAATCGCTAATCGGCCCTCGACCGCTTCAGTACCGATTCACGATTTTTGCAACATTGAGAAATGATGAGGATATGAGGAGAGGTGTTGACAATGTGATGAAAAAGATTTTTGGTTTTTACAAGGAATGTTTGCAACTAGGTCCGGAATATAAGACCAAGATAGAGGATGACCGAAAGAATGTGACGGATGATGGAGTCACGTATTAGGGCATGACTTTGAGTCTAGCTACATGACTCGTAAATTAAGAAAATCACTTCTTGGGAGGCAACCTAAGCTTTTTATTTGTTTGTTTGTCTATTTGCTTTTATTTGATTCCGTATGTATGTCTTTCTCTTATTGTTTATTGTTCATGTATCAAAAATATAAATTGTGAAAATGCATTATTTTGTTTCTAACCTCGTCTTAACTACATATAAAGGTATTTTGCAAAAGATAAGTGTAACGGAAATCCATATTTGTTTTAAAGAACGGATTGAACATGAACGACAACAATTAGAAATTAGCATACATATTAGTATTTGTTTCAGTCAAATGCTTATATCGAGTCACAATGAATGTTTTGAAGGATTCTAGGAATTAAAACATAGGTTTTTCTAGAAATTTTCCGCAAACAAAATATAAAAATTCTGTCAGATCGTTTCTGACGGCGTCAGATGTTGAATTCTGAAAAATTTTCCAGGTTTTGTTTTTCTGCTGGAATTGTAAAGTTTCGTAAAATTGTAATTTTTAAACTCCGGGAATCTGCAAACATTTATTTTGCAAGCATTATATCTTTACTTGCTTTCTAGGATTTATTTTTATATAGAATCTACCGCCGATTTTATGCAAGGTTTCATGTTGGTTTTCTTGGTTGTTTAACAGGTTATATTGGACAAAAAGATGATTATATTTCTGGAGTGAAGATTTGATGCTCATTTTCTTGGAGGAGGATTTAATCATGTTACCACATCATCCATACCGAGCAAATCATGAGAGTATTTGTTTCTTTCACTTTCATTTACCTATACTCTATTACTTTTTAGGAACATTGGGGACAATGTTCGACTTAAGTGTAAGGGGGTAAATGAGGATACCTTAGAAACTACAATTTCACTTGATTTTTGTTTGTTTAATAGTAGATGTGTAATAAAACAAAGAGAAATACTTGTTAGGGTAATTTTAGCACAAAATTTAAATTTTTTTGCAACATATAGGAATGAAACTTTAGTCTTAATAAGCGTTTCATGGATAAGAATTATATGACTAACACAAAAACCATACAACTCAAAAATTTCCACCCCAAATATGTGAGGTTCGCCTTTAGATCTTTAGGAAAAAGCATTTATTGTTGGTGCTTATGAGTGTACCAGTAGCATTTAGATTCTAGAACTTGCGTTAGTGATGCATTCCAAGACCGCTAGTGAGACTAAATTCGTGTAGTTAGGATTTACTATATGATAAGAGGCATTAGGATAGCCCATGTTTTAAACCTGTAATATAATTACGTTGACTTCATTGGTCAAGTAATTCTCCCACACGTTTGCGTTGTACTCATTTTTAGTACATGATACCCCTAGTACACCCCTCAGAGCCTATCTTTTTCGTTTCTAACTTTAAGCATTTTACTTAAAGGAAGAATTTGTCTACAATCCACCCCCAAATGTACACCCAAATTGCCTTAGCCTTCCTTCTATGCACTCATCTTTAGTGCATTATTGTTATTTGTTTAAACCCTTAGTTAATTGTCTAATTGATTACATGGTTGCTAAGTTGATAAGGATTTATTTGATACGCTTTTAGGTGGTCATTTAAGCCCTAAATCATGTTTTTATGGTCAAATATTACTTCAAATCATTTCTTTTGTCATTTTAGGTACTTGGGACATGAATTCTGGAAAATGGAACATTTTGGAGCTTTTCGGACGTTTTTATGCTCAAGAATGAAGAAAACAAGAAAACCAAGAAAAGTCTGGAAATTACACCAGACGGCATCAGGCTTTGGAGCTGACGCCGCCGCCCTTTGAAGTTATGCGATGGAATTTTACACTAAGCGCCCCAAAAAAGAAGTTGGAAGTTATAACCTGACGGCGTCAGGTGCAAAAGAGGCAAGGCCGCCTCGCTTTATGCTTACACGAGATGGACCAGAAGTGATACAACGAGACGGTGCCAGAAGTTATCTTGGGTGATACGAAACCCTAAAAGCGGTGACCTGACGGTGTCAGGAATTATAACCTGACGCCGTCAGCCTTGTATATCTATATATAGTTTTCGATTTTTCATTCATTAGTGTGAAACTTTTAGAGAGGAACTTATGAGTCTGACTTTTGAAGTAACTTTAGGGTTTCCAATATCTCTTTTTGATGGATCTTAACACCTTGATCTGTGTTAGAATGATACTTTGAGTTATATCACTAAGTATGCGGAATCTACTTAGTAATACTTAGAAGTTTGATTGTGAATGAAACAGTTGTATATGAATGAGAATAATGTATGTATCAAACGATTAGCTCCAATATTATTAATAATAATAATACGAGTGATCTTTGTATCACTAGGGTTACAACCTTGAAGCTCTAAGAAAAAAATGTATATCTAACCTCAACCTAGGACCTCCTTTTATAGCACAAGGAGTCCTCTTCTACAAGATACGTATAACTCTAATAGAACAAGATATACACAAGATCTATTCTATAATTATCTTTACAAGTTTCCTAACAGTTATCCTAACAACAATGGTAATAATATGTACTAGTAGTGGTAGTGAGTTTCCACTGCTAGTGTATTCTTCAGCAGTTGTAATCTTCATACTTAGCCGTGGTAACTGTTAATATAATTCCCAACAATACTCCCCTAAACTTATGATTAACATGTAAATCAATAAGTTTCTTCAAGTAGTCAGTAGATATGAGGATATGGGAATTCTTCCAAACACTTATCTTCTTTTTCTTAACTCCTTATCAGCTCTCACACTTTGATCATAAATCCTCTGTAACAAATCTTCTATGACTTCACTTCTTTCCCAACATCTGAGCCTTACTGACATCATAACAGTGAGAACTCCAGCTCTCAATGGATATTCTTTCTCAGCTAACATAAACACATCAACTCCATCTTGAGTAGAAACATAATGTACATCACTTGAATCATAGAATTTCCATAGAGTATTCATATTGTGAGCTTCAAATCTCCAATACATGTCACTTGGGTCAGGTTCATATAATCTTCTAAAGTGAACCCACAACTCTTGAGCTTTGACATCAATAAGTTCATCTTTCTTGAACTGATCTTGAATAATCCTCCACAAAGTTTCCAAATCTTCTCTATCACAAGATCTAAAAACATCTTCAAAATCTCTGCTAATACTTGTGACATTTCCAGTTCTGATAATCTTCCATGCTACACCAAAATCATCAGAATATATTTCCCAACCAACTACTGGATATTTTGTTTGTAAAGGTTCAATGTTAAGCACATCAGTTTCAATAAACACCATATTGGTAACTTGTTCTTCAGTCAACTTGCTGACACCTTCTTTTGCTTGAGATGACTCCTGAGTCTTCAACTTCTTAGCATCTTTGGATTCAAGACTCACTCCTGACCTTTTTGACTTTATTGCTACAGGTTCTTTATCCATCGGAATGAAATTACTATCCTGTCTTTTAACCCTGTAGTAAATACCTTCAATCTGATCATGTGTCATTCCTTTAAATTGTGCCATCTTCATATTTCCAACATGACAAAAATAGGTCTTCATCTCAGCAATAATTTGTGTCTTTGTAGGTTGTCTTGGTTTCTTTTGACCCTTTCTTATTGTGCCAATGATATCATCAAGAGCCTGTTGATTCTTCATCTGAATGAAGTCCTTCAGTTGAGCAGACCTTTGATATTCATTTAGAGTTGTATTTGCAATGAGTTCAATTGCCTTCTTTCTAATCACTGGATCATTTGCAATCATGAACTCAATTTCTTCTTCTGTAGGCACATAAGTGAACATTGGAGGTTTCTCATGTAATATTGTTGGTGGAACAACAGAAAGTGGTTCTTCCATCACTGTTTCCAATTTTACCAACCTCTTAGCTTCCATGAAACTTGCAATCTCATCCTCCTCTTGCTTTTTCTTCTTTTCAATTTCAGCTGCTGCCAATTCCTTTGCCAATTCTGCATCATAATCTATCTGAGCTTGTTCTTTCTTTGAAATCTTCTTTGATTGCTCAGATGATTCATCAACAACTTGAACTTTTCCTTTTTCTACTCTTTTTCTTTGAAATTCTGCATCAGCAACATCCATTACATCTGTATCTGTTTCCACTATAACTTTATGAGTTTCCACTGCTTCAGCAAAAATTTGTTTAGAACCCACAGCTGCATCTTCCTTTTCTTGAACATTAACAACATCATCTAAGTCAGCAAAATCCTGTTCAAAATTTAATCTCCTCCCCTTAAACTCTGCTTCAGTTCTAATCCTCCCCTGTTTGGGAGAATTCTCTAAATCTTCACTAAAGTAGACTGAGTCATCATCATTATGAGGTGGAGTGGAAGATCTGTGCTTCTTGAGACTTTCAACTTCATCTTGTAATCTTTTAATCTCTGCCTTTATCTGGTTAAGCTCTGTGGCATGTTGTTGTTTAGTCATAGCCAGATCTTTCTCCAAAGCTATAACCTGTTTGACTAACTTGGTACATAATTCCATCAATCCAGTTGGTTACACACTGCCCTCAACACTTCCAACTGTGTGACCTGTTGGGAGAGGTGAATCATAGGGCATTGATTCAGGCTCTTTTCTAGTTGGACTAGGAGGAAGCCTTGAACCACCACTGCTTGTTCCTAAACCAAAAGGTTCAGCAACATGCAATGTTGAGATGAGAGGAGTTGGCTGTTTTGGCCTCCTCTCATATGTGTGAGTTACTACAGGGGTATGTTGAATAGGTGGAACTACAATAGTGGGTGTGTGATGGGATACAACTGGGATAGTTGCATCTTCACCCTGTACCTGTGAAATCTTTGAAAGCATTTCAGGAAAAAGTGGTTTAACCTCCCCATTCCAAAGTTCTGAAGCCTTACACATATTTTGAAAAACTTTTGGCTTAAGACAGGGGGTTTCATAAACTCTTTTGTGGGTTTGCAGTTGAATTTATTTAACACTGCTTGCACAAACCTTGGATACATAAAAAATTTATATGAACTCTTTACATTTCCTTTCATATTATTGAAAATAAACTTTGAAAAATTAAAAGTCCTATCAGTAGCCAAGCAAACCAAAGGGTAAGCCATGGTTGATGCAAATTGCTCATAAGATGTTTTCTTAGGACTTAGGCAATGTAAAAGAGTATGTATTAAAATTCTCCAATGGGGACAAAAACATCCTTTTCTGAAAGTAACTTTTTGATCAGATGTATCATACCCCATGAAAGCAATATTTTTGAAAATATCCGAATTGGGTAATGTGATGATACCATTGAGATCATCCAATCGGAAAACTCTCCTCAAGGATAACTCAGTAACATCAATGGTTACCCCATCCACTGTGGCTCTAAGAGCTTCCACAGTTTCTTGTGTGTCTCCCTGTTCAATAGTTATGGACTCCACAGTGTTCCAGAACTGTTTGATATGAGAAACAAAGATTGTGGGATTAACAGTTAAAGCATACCTTATATGGGTTGTATTGAGAAAATCCACAATCTGATGAAAAACAGGGCCACTCTTTTCGTTTGACTTTTGTAAATAGGCCACTTGGTTGTGCTCCTCAACAAAGTTTAGAATCGCCATGATTTTGTGAAAGAAAGATAAAAGTGTTAGTAATCGATAACAAGAATCAAGCCGTATGATGAATAATTTATACTAATAGGGTTTTTCAGGAGTATGCGTAATGTGAATTATCTTAAGAAAGAATTTATCTTTGGAAAAAGAATAAACTAAAATTGGTAACTGGATAATTCACAAAAAGTTACCCTATTAATAAGGAAACACGGTTATTTTACAATGGCTAGTTAAAAAAATAAGATTACTGACACAACAATTGTAACGGCTAGTTCACCAGTGGTAAAAATTACACTTGCAGTGGTAACTTGTGAATTAGCAGTGGTAAATTTTCACAAAATATCAAAGAGCAGTGGTAAGTAAAACATGTAAAATTAACTGCTCTAATCATAGTTTTTAGCAGACTATCAGCTATAAACGGATATGTTATGTCTTTACCATGAGCTGTTTGCTATGGACTAGCCAACTCTTCATCACATGCAATATGGTGAGTTGATGACCATATAGTTTTTGGTAAACTATCAACCATAAACGGATTTGTTGTGTGTCTGAGATACACACCTTATAACTCCAATTACCCAAACAATATTGGTTTGTATTCTTCATAAGTAAGAAACACCAAGCATAACCAATATAATTTAACCCAAAGTAACTTTTTGACCAAGTTACTATTCATAAAAATATCTCTCCAAAGTCAACCCGATAATATCCAAATTTACTCCCCCAACCTACCAAAACAGATAAGAGTAAATAACCTTCATTAATTACTAAGTATGCGGAATCTACTTAGTAATACTTAGAATGATACTTTGAGTTATATCACTAAGTATGCGGAATCTACTTAGTAATACTTAGAAGTTTGATTATGAATGAAACAGTTGTATATGAATGAGAATAATGAATGTATCAAACGATTAGCTCCAATATTATTAATAATAATAATACGAGTGATCTTTGTATCACCAGGGTTACAACCTTGAAGCTCTAAGAAAAGAAGGTATATCTAACCTTAACCTAGGACCTCCTTTTATAGCACAAGTAGTCCTCTTCTACAAGATACGTATAACTCTAATAGAATAAGATATACACAAGATCTATTCTATAATTATCTTTACAAGTTTCCTAACAGTTATCCTAACATAAGTGGTAATAATATGTACTAGCAGTGGTAATGAGTTTCCACTGCTAGTGCATTCTTCAGCAGTTGCAATCTTCATACTTAGCCGTGGTAACTGTTAATATAATTCCCAACAGTTTTCTTCCATGTTCAGTTAAAGATACGCTCTCTCTTTAATCATTCAATATGTTTATGTGTTGTTTGATTCATTATTTGTCTTCTCTTTACTTTAACATGATAGCTTAGAATTCTTAGTGTTTGCTTAGATCTAATGAAACCTAGTTATTGATTATGGATTGTTGATTTGTTATTGATTATTTGGTTGATTGACTAGTGTTAGGCTTAAGAAAACTGGCTAAATCTCCTATACGGTAACTAGCTTGAACGTCTTAAGAAATGTAATCGGATGTGTACTACGGTTTTATTGATTGTATTAATGCATGAGGGACTATTGATGAGGCTATGTTATGATACTAAATGTGTCGACATAAGAAGAGATAGAAACTCATAGGGTTAGGGAAGGCTGTACACACCCCCACGAATGGTATAAAGGAATAAAATCCTTCATCCAAACAATCGTGACAAATCAATAAATCAATAGGAGATAACTAGGGAGTAGTGAAATCTAAGTAAACATGTTTTTCCTCTTATAAGTAGTTCACCAGTTTTATTTTCTTGTTATTTTATTTTATTTTGTTAATTAGTAGCTTTTGGGTTAGTTGACTAGCAACTAATTCTGCTCACTCCTCCAATACCCGATATTTTACCTGCTTTCATAAAATATAAAAATACAAAAAGAATCATCCCTCACCTCTAGACCTAGTTAGCGTAGTTTTTAATCCTAACGACACTATTCCCCTAGAGAACAATCAATCCCTCGGTACTTGCCACTCACTATACTACACCGGTCAGGTACACTGCCTGGAGGATTGCAAGCTTCTCAAGATCCCTTGAGAGGTAAAACTTTTTCGAGTTTTGTAATCCGGCATCAAAGTTTTTGGCGCCGTTGCCAGCGAATAGTTATTGTTTAGGTTGATTTTTATTTTAATTAGGTCTACTCATTAGATTCCTATCTGGTGAGATTTTTTATTTTCTTTTTATTAGCTTTCTTTAGTCTATCTTTTTCTTTGTGCCTTTTGTTTGTAAAACCATTTTCATTTGTCACTATGGCGGATGAAATTCTATTTAGATCATTGACAATAGAGGAACAGTTATATTTCACTAATAGATTTGCTTCCTATCATTCCAATGAATTTTTGTGTGATCTTAGTGATATCCAAGAGGAGTTGGGGGTAAAGCTAGATGGGCTTGATGAATTCTATGTATGTGTGATTTCTATTAGACGATCGTTATCAGGATCAATTCCTTTTAATGAGACCCTTTGGAAGAATTTTGAGGAAAGTTTCCTAACCGTGAAGAAGAGCTAGTTTATCCGACTATAGGTACCACGAGTAAGAGGTACCACGAGTAAGAAGAGCTAGTTTTTAAGAACATGGACTTTTCATTAGAACAAGATTGTGAGATGGTTAGAGTCGAAATACCTAGGTGGTTAAGCACTACAATAATACAAGATGAATACATATGTGATCTTGATAAGATGGATGATATAGTAGAAAATCCAAGCCCACTAAGTACCCCACAAGTCCTACCATCACTTGAGGAATACACACCACCCGTGACTTACCCGGAAAAAGTAGAAGAGACTCTAGGAATCCCGATGGAGGTAGAGCCCTTGGACCAAACACAACTAGATGAAATAGGTTTGAATACTTGTAATCACAACCTTTCTATTAGTTCTAAGGAAGTTACTAGTTTTGATGAACCGGAGCCTCAACCAAATCCGTTACCTAATCTTCCCTCCTTGGATGAAAATTTAGGAATTGAAAAAGGTCCCGATCCACCCATTAAACCATATAGTCCGGGTAGTTTTACATTGAAGGTAGTAGACTCTAAGCCTTGTAGAGAGGAAGCTGACATACGAGTGAACTATGACCTTACATACTTACATCACCCATTCATGATTGATCACAAGAAACATTATGGGTTTAAACCGGGTTTACTAGGTCAAGATGGATTTCTAACTAGGAGTCTCTTAAATTTGATAGAAGATGATCCCCTCTTAAGAGAAAACTTCAACTCACCCATTGACCCAATTGAACTAGGTAAGGTCATGATGAAAGGAGCACACCCGTTTGAGCATATAATTCATCCAACACTCTTTCCTCATGAGGTATACTTCCACCGAGATGATGTGTATCGCTACTATCACCCGCACTTAATCCTAAGTGTAGGGAAAACCTCCCTTATTTCCGTTAAATAAGGGTAGAGTTAGGCTCGTGACTAGAACAAAAACAAGCGCTTCTTGGGAGACAACCCAAGCTTTATTTTATTTTTCTTGTTTGTTTGCTTATTTGTTACCGTATGTATTTTTCATTCATATTGTTTATTGTTCTTGTCTCAAATAAATTTGTAAAAATGCTTTATTTTGTTTTTAACCTCGTCTTAATCACATATAAAGTTATTTTGCAAAAGATAAGTGTAAGGGAAGCTCATATTTGTTTTAAAGATGGATTGAATATGAACAATAACAATAAGATATAAACATACATATAAGTATTTGTTTGAGTCAAATGCTTGTATCGAGTCACAATGAATGTTTTGCCGGGATTCCAGGTCTTAAAACATAGATTTTTCTAGAAATTTTCCGGAAACAAAGTATAAAAATTCTGTTAGGTCCATTCTGACGGCGTCAGGGTTAAAACCTGACAACGTCAGCTTTTATTTTCTGAAGTATTTTTCAGATTTTGTTTTTCAGCCAGAATTGTAAAGTTTTGTAAAATCTTAAATTTTTGAACTTGAGGAATCTGCAAACATTTATTTTGCAAGCATTATATCTTTATTTGCTTTCTAGGATTTACTTTTACATATAGAGTTTACCGCCAATTTTACGCGAGGTTTCATGTTTGTTTTCTTTTTTGTTTAACAGGTTATATTGGACAAGAAGATGATTATATTCTAGGAGTGAAGCTTTACATGTTCATTTTCTTGGAGGAAGATTTAACCATGTTACCATATTTTCCATATAGAACGAATCAGGAGAGTATTAGTTTCTTTCATTTTCATTTATCTTTACATTTACATCTTTTAGTTGAACATTGGAGACAATGTTCGACTTAAGTGTAAGGATGTAAATTGGGATACCTTAGAAACTACAACTTCGTTTGATTTTTGTTTTGTTTAATAGTTAATGTGTAATAAAACTGAAAGAAATACTTGTTAGGGTAAATTTGGCACCAAATTAAAAAAAATTTGCAACATTTAGGAGTGAAACTTTAGTCTTAATAAGCGTCTCATGGATAGGAGTTATATGATTAGCACAAAAATAGTACCACTCAAAAATTTCCACCCCAAATATGCGAGGTTCTCCTTTAGATTATTAGGAAAAAGAATTTATCTTTAGTGCTTGTGAGTGAACCGGTAGTATTTAGATTTTAGAACTTGTGTTAGTGATGCATCCCGAGACCGCTAGTGAGACTACATTCGTGTAGTTAGGATTTACTATATGATAAGAGGCATTATGATAACCCTTGTTTTAAACCTGTATTATAATTATATTGACTTCATTGGTCAAGTAATTTTCCCACACCTTTGCGATGTACTCATTTTTAGTACATGATACCCCTAGTACACCCCTCAGAGCCTATCTTTTTCATTTCTAACTTTAAGCATCTTACTTAAAGAAAGATTTTGTTTACAATCCACCCCAAATGTACACCAAAATTGCCTTAGCCTACCTTGTATGCACTCGTCTTTAGTGCATTATTGTTATTTTTTTAAACCCTTAGTTAGTTGTCTAATTGATTACATGGTTGCTAAGTCGAGTCATATCTTGTACATATTGTTTTGGGACTATTGGGACTCATGAGTAAAAGTACTAGTGTTATGGAGTAATGGGGAAGAACATCATTTATTACCCCCATATATGCGATAATGTTTTAAAAGTACTCCAAGTGTTTCGATTATCTTGATTCGAGTCGTTATTTTTTAATTATGTAAAAGTTCAAGTGTAAGGGGAGGAAACGAGCCCCGTTGATGTATTATTTTGGTTGGTAGGGCAAGAGTGTATGAAAAAAAATGAAAAATGAAATATATATATATATATATATATATATATATATATATATATATATATATATAGAAAAAGAAAAGTAGAAAAGCATACAAACTACCATCCCGTTTCTTTTATTTTTATGTTGGTAATAGTTAGCTTTAGTTGAGTCAAGTCTTGGCTTAGCAACGCTACATTGTATATGTAATTAACTAAGACAATTGACTTGCCACCACTAAAATATCCCTTATCCAACAAACCGTGTTTTTCCATATCCCTACACGTAACGTTATAACCCTTTGAAACACCTCTTTGATAGTTTATCCTAGGTGATTACGCCAAAGTGGTGCATGTTTGATCCTTTCTCAAGCCTATGGCAATCTATTTTCTATGACAGGTAGTGAGAGGTATTTCTTCCATTTCTATTTGTGATATATAGACTTATAACACCCGAGAGATGAGAGTATCCAAACACTATATGTGAGGTGCTAGTATATAATTTCCATGTTTGTTTTGACTAAGGTGGAATGATCATTTGTTGTAATTACTTTTATATTAATTTTAAATGACCCCTAACTTCACTGGTACAAAAAGTTGTATTGGTCACGCCAAAAATGTGTGACGATATGCATATGGACACACATGTTTTTTTCGTTGTGTGTTATTAAAGGTCCCGCCACCGTAGGTGGCATATGGTCACATTGTTGTGTTCGTGGCCTTTTCCATCGAAAAAGAGTGACCAAAACCCCGAATATGTGTGACAGATTAGGCACAAGTTTTATTGGATTAGTCATTATCAGTGACCGTAAACACTTTATAGTCACGTGAATATTTTTTGAGAGTAACTATTTTTCAACCTTTGGGCACATAAATATATAATATACGTGACATTTGAGATAATATATTCAAGTAAATGTGTATTTTGTGTGACTATTTCCCGACCTGTGGCCACATGAATATACAATAAATGTAACGTTTGTGATGATTTAGTCACACAATGGGTGTTGTTTTTTGATATATAATATATCACATAAATATATAATATATGTGACATTTGAGATGATATATTTAAGTAAATGTGTATTTTGTGTGACTATTTCTCGTCCTGTGGCCACATGAATATACAATAAATGTGACGTTTGTGGTGATTTAGTCACACAATGGGTGTTGTTTTTTTTGAGTTAGTCACATACAATTTAACACAAAGTTGCCAAAAGTATTAATAAGTGTGACCATATGCTGTTTAAAGTGAAGAAATGTGTATTTTGTGTGACTATTGATCATCCAATGGCCACATGAAGTTTACGTTTGCGTGACCTTTTGTAATATTTAGTCACACAAAGCATGTTTGTTTTGGGTATTTAGTCACATACCGTTAAGCAAACAGTGGCCAAAAGTGTTAATAAGTGTGACCATATGCTGTTTAAAGTGAAGAAATATGTATTTTGTGTGACTATTGATCATCTAATAGCCACATGAATTTTATGTTTGTGTGGCCTTTTTGTAATATTTAGTCACACAAAGCATGTTTTTTTTTTTTTGGGTATTTAGTCACATACAATTAAGTAAACAGCAGCAAAAAGTGTTAATAAGTGTGACCATATGTTGTTTAAAGTGAAAAAATGTGTATTTTGTGTGACTATTGATCATCCAATGGTCACGTGAATTTTATGTTTGTGTGGCCTTTTGTAATATTTAGTCACACAAAGCATGTTTGTTTTGGGTATATAGTCACATACAATTTAGGAAACAGCGGCCAAAAGTGTTAATAAGTGTGGCCATATGCTGTTTAAAGTGAAGAAATATGTATTTTGTGTGACAATTGATCATCCAATGGCCACATGAATTTTATGTTTGTGTGGCCTTTTGTAATATTTAGTCACACAACGAATTAAGCAAACAGTGACCAAAAGTGTTAATAAGTGTGACTATATGCATCTTTTAGTCACATTTAAAAAATCAATATATATCAAAACAAATTCAAATACAATAAAATTGGAATGTATATAACTGAACAAAATATAAAATTGAACATCCTTTTATACACAAAGTAGTCCTAGTCGGCTTACAATAGTTTCCTAAGTATCTATAATCTTTTCCATAAGCAACTAGCAACTTCGAGCGGTCTTAATCTCTGAGCAGTACCAACTTCACTAGCAGTAGTAACTTTTGTACTAGCAGTAGTAAATACTTGGCACATTTTCTTTGAAGTTCATGAGCTGCACTAAATCCATCTAAGCAATATTAACATAAACATGATCAACATTAATTCAAACAACATCATGAAGACTTTTAATCCAAAATAATGAACATAATAATAAAATTTGCAGTTAAACTTACAAGTTTTCTTACCATTGATCTAATCTCATCATTTGGATATAAAATCATTAAAAATGTAGGCTGCTGCATATCAACACATGAGGATGAGAGCAGAACAAGAACATGTCAAAGCTCACAACATAACAGAACTAGATGAGCCACTGGTTCAACTATCTGCACAAATATGATAAGAGAGTTACTACTAGTACCACGTTAGTACTGCTGGAGCAGAGTTACTACTGCTAGTGTATATATATATATATATATATATATATATATATATATATATATATATATATATATATATATATATATATATATATATCAGAATGTATATAAATGAAGCAAATATATATAAAATTGTAATGTCGTATATAATCAAATTCTCAACTATCATAAGTTAAAACCTGTTGACTTTTCGCCGCCTTAGCTTGCTTTTGCAATGTTTCACTAGAGACCAAATGTTTTCGCTTCGTTGGTACTAATTGTAAAACCCGAAATATTTGAACCATGATTTTTGGGCAATTTTGAATTTATCCTAAGTTTGAATTATTAATAATATGAAATTAAAACTTTATCTTATAACAATTATAAACTACACTATATATTAAACGAATTGTATATGTATATTGAAAAGTTTTACACATTTGTTAGGTTCCAAATATATAGAACTCTTCTCCTAATTCCTCACCCCTTTTTGTGGTCGATTGTTTTACTGAGATAAGGATCAAAACATATAAACTTCCCAAATAAAATATTTGCTTTTATTACTCCTTCCATATTTTCCCACACGGTTTACCATTTTTAAAGAAAAAGAAAACACGCTTCCATCAAATCGTATAGCAACCTGTCTATCCATTCTCTCAGACCGTATAACATTCTCACCCCTTTTGTCACTCTCAAACCGATTGAGCAAACACACAAAGCTTAAACTAAAATAAAATAAACCCTAGTAACCTAACACAGGAAGGAAAAACGGCAGCAACTTTTCTCTTGTTCATTTTCTGTCAATCAAAACACGAACCAAGGAGGTCTAGGCGTAGTTGCTGTTGTTCGAATAAAGGTTCTGTACGTGGACTTATGCTGCTCAAATAAAGTGTGATCCGTTAGTGTGGATGTGGGTTTGTAAAGCTGATCGAAGGGTGTTGTGTTTCGGCTGAGTCATAACTAACATTCGACCTTATGTTGTTCTTCTTTGTCGTATCACGCTTCGAGGGTAACTCCTTCAAACCATGTTCGATTACCTCTTTATTGTTTTCTTTTTCGATTGTGTTTATGTCACCATAATCGACTATATTATCGCATGTCTAATCGACTCTAAAACTGCTAGAAACCCTTGCATGGAATCATGATATCGAAACCTATAAAACAAGAAAACTAGAACTGGTGTAATTGGCTATAACTTATACGTGTGTATGTTAACATGTGGCTCGACAAAAAATGAGTGAAAGCTGAATATGTAATCGAATACGGACTAGAGTTAATAACCTGTGGAGTTTTCATGCATTCGAATAGGATAAAGGAGTTTTAATTAAACAGCTTGTATTTCTTGTGTTTTGCTTGACATGTGAAAGATATATATAAGTTTCGAAGATACAACATAATCTTGTGTTTCATTAAACAGTTATACAAATGGATATATAAATATACGAATAACATATATTGTGGTCACATGAAATAATGGAAGATGTATAACATAAGTCGATATTGGTTCCGTTTTGCTTTCGAATAAATAC
>JARVZY010006517.1:0-26146 GCA_030686995.1 Artemisia argyi
CACTTATATTTTTCTCCCATTCAGCTTTAACCATTGGTAGAAATTCATCCTTTTCAGTAACAAAGTTTGACATTTTGAATGCTTTTTTCTTTCTTACCCCACCTTTTGGTATAACTAGCATAGCTGGTGAATGGTCAGATATAATGTAAGGAAGAAATATGCTATGTGTAGTACCAAAATTGTCCAAGAAGTTTTCATTCACCATTACCCTGTCCAGTTTCTTCAATGTTTTACACTTTGGATTCTTCAAACTTTTAGTCCATGTATACTGAAATCCTGAACTCAGCAAATCCTCAATTTCCACTTCTTCCACACAATTTTTAAACTCAATCATATCATTTGTAGGAGCTGAGCTGCCATTTGAATGTTCATTGACTTCTAAGGTAACATTAAAATCACCCATTATGACCCAAGCAGTCCCACTTGTAATCAGTTTATAAGCACCCAATTCTTTCCATAGTTTCCTTCTTTCCACTCCTGAATTACTAGCATACACAACTGTGCAAAAGAATCTAGTCTTCCTGCATATAGACTCAATCAACAATAACATACTCTGCTTTGTTTTGTGAATCATCCATGCTTCAATTAAATTCTTATCCCATCCAAACATTATTCTGCATCCTTTATTGTTATCTTCAGTATTGGTCACATATTCCCACTCACCAAACACTTTAGACCCAATTTTCTTAACATTCTTGTATTTGATGTGAGTTTCCAATACAGCACATACTTGAAGTTTTTCCTCAGTAATGAACTTTTTGACCTCATTTTGCTTGTCAAAAGTACTAAGGCCCCTTATATTCCATGTTGCAATTTTAAAATCCATAGCTCTCTTTCTATTTTTGGCTCTCTTATCTCTCAATTCCTTTGGCTCACTTATACACTCTGTCTATTTTTGTACACACAATACTCTCTTTCTGTTTTTGCACTCACAACTTCTCTCAATTCTTTTTATCTTCCAAACACTCTATCTATTTTTCACACACAGCTCTCTTTCTATTTTTGGCTCACCAAATCTCTCAATTCTTTTGGCTTTCCAAACACTCTGTCTGTTTTTACTACACACACAAAACTCTCTTTCTATTTTTATTCTTTCCAACTCTCTCAATTCTTTTAGCTCACAATTCACTCTATCTGTTTTTGAAACACACAAAACTCTCTTTCTGTTTTTGATCTCCCCAACTCTCTCAATTTTTTTGGCTCTCAATTCACTCTGTCTGTTTTTCTCACATTGCCAAAACTTTGACGCGAACTTATCCCGCCTTTATAATCCCGTCGACATGTCGACGGGATGATATTAAAAATGAATTATTACGTAATTAACGTTTGATTAGTGTTAATTACGTGTTTTGTTTAACGGTACCGTCGACATGTCGACGGGATAATAAAGTAAAAATAATAATACTGAATTAGTGGTCAATATAAATGGCGGGATATTTCCCGCGTGTTTTTTCCCGTCAACATGTCGACGGGATTATCTCCCCAAATACTCTCCCTATATATACTCCCACAAAAACATTCCCGTCTCATTTTTTACCTATATACATTCTCACAAAATTATTTTCGTCTCATTTTACACATACATTCTTGATTCTCACAAATAAGTCAATCGTCAATTCTTACAAGACACACATGACTTGGTGTGGTTGCACAGTTGAAGAGGAGTACTCAAAAATCTTGTCACACGAGCTCCTCTTTAATAAAGTTATGTTAACTTTTGGTCATGCAGTTTATGAGGAATATGGTTCTTTTAAGGATGCTGAACCGTGGATGAGAGTCAAGATTATCGAATGGTGTAGGAAAAAGTCGTACTACAAATAGTACATGGACGAGCTAGATGCTGTTGAAGCTCAAGTTGTTGCTGTTGGAGGTGACGACGAAGCTGAAAGTACGTTGGAAACCAAACTTGATAATATGGGAAATATGTTTACAAATCTTGAAGCTACGTTTGCACATATCAAGGAAATGAGAGCAAGGAAGGGAAAAGATGGTGCGAGTTCGAGTAAAGCGGGAAGTAGCCGCAAAAAAAATAAACGGGTTGTTTCGTTTGATCTGTTCTTTTGGTTGTCGAGTTGTTTAGTTTGAGTTGTTTCGTTTTGTTGTCGAGTTGTTTAGTTTGAGTTGTTTCCTTTGGCTGTCGAGTGGTTTAGTTTGTTTGTCGAGTTGTTTAGTTTGAGTCTGTATGAAAATGCATGTGGTTGAGAACTCTTGCTTGTTTTAAATAAACAGTTTGCCTTTGTGTTTGATAATTATTGCTCCTTCAGTTCTATTATTTGTGCGTACGAATTTAAAATATAAAGGATGTTCAACATCAGTTACCACAACAACAACAACAATTTATTAAACAACAACAATAACATCAACAACAACAGCAAACAACATCAACAACAACAAACAACATCAACAACAACAACAACGATAACAGCAACAACAACGATAACAGTTCTACATATGAAATTTATACATGTCACTTAAAAGGTCACGGAGTATTGCATCCGACTGACATGCGTGGTCGTGGTTGGGATACGTTGCCATGTCAAGTTTTGCCTCCAGCATCCTTAATTTTGTCTCTAGCACCTGTTTTTGTACCTCCTGCACCTGTTTTTGTGCCTCCAGCATGTTTATTCTAAGATCTTTTTCATGACACTTTGAGCACCTTGTTGGAGCAGATCCAGAACCGCTTGATGTTGAAGCTCCCAGAGAACCGATCATCATTTTGACGAGTCGTTCCTCCTTCCATAAAAAGAAATCACATCTATGGTCTGTTGTCCCAGGCTGTTAAAGAGTAAAAACTATTATTTTTAACAACTAACCAAATTATTTATATAATACACGAAAAAGTATGTAATTGTTCACCTGCGAGAAAGGACACGCATAGTATAGTTTACCACGGGAGTAAGATCTATGGGATTCTCGCAGAATCACGTCTCCTCGTTCACAAGGACAAGGAAAAGCTTCAAATTCTGCCATCTTCTTCACCATGATAACAGTGTATGTTTGTGGTTGTGAGGTTGAGTGGTTGTGAGTGGTGGAATCATGACCGGGGTGGCCCGATCTACAAGTTGAGGTGATAAAAGGTGGTGGCCGGAAAAAGATTCTGATGGCCGGAAACTGCTGGTGTCGCCGAAAAACGGAAACTGCTAGAGTGAGAGAGAGAGATAGTGAGATGAGTGTGTGTGTGTGTATGTGTTTATATTGTGAGGATAAGTTGTTAGGTATGAAACATTTGGTGTGATATATATCCAGGAGGCATCTCGAGTCATTCGTTTAACATCTCATGTATAACCATAGTCGTTCGTTTAACATCTCATGTATTACCATTGCATCTCGTCTCGTTCATTTAACATCTCATGTACAAGTACAACCATAGCATATCAACACATTTCTTTAACATCTCATGTACAACCATAGTCGTTCGTTTAACATCTCATGTATAACCATAGTCCTTCGTTTAACATCTCATGTATAACCATAGTCCTTCGTTTAACATCTCATGTATAACCATTGCATCTCGTCTCGTTCGTTTAACATCTCGTGTACAACCATAGCATATCAACTCATTTCTTTAACATCTCGTGTATAACCATTGCATCTCGACTCGTTCTTTTAACATCTCACGTACAACCATATCATCTTGACTCATTTGTTTAACATCTCGTGTATAACCATTGCATCTCGAGTCGTTCGTTTAACATCTCATGTATAACCATAGTCCTTCGTTTAACATCTCATGTATAACCATTGCATCTCGAGTCGTTCGTTTAACATCTCATGTATAACCATAGTCATTCGTTTAACATCTCATGTATAACCAGTGCATCTCGTCTCGTTCGTTTAACATCTCGTGTACAACCATAGCATATCAACTCATTTCTTTAACATCTCATGTATAACCATAGTCGTTCGTTTAACATCTCATGTATAACCATAGTCCTTCGTTTAACATCTCATGTATAACCATAGTCGTTCGTTTAACATCCCATGTATAACCATTGCATCTCGTCTCGTCGTTTAACATCTCGTGTACAACCATAGCATATCAACTCATTTCTTTAACATCTCGTGTATAACCATTGCATCTCGACTCGTTCGTTTAACATTCTCACATACAACCATATCATCTCGACTCATCTGTCTAACATCTCGTGTATAACCATTGCATCTCGACTCGTTCGTTTAACATCTCGTGTAAAACATTGGGTCAAGGATACAAGACTTGAATTTTGACCGGTTGTGATCTCGAGGTTATCTAATGGTTGGGATAAAAAAAAGAGTTGTATATCTTTGCTATTTTGTGATATTCTAATTATAAAAATATATTTTTTTTAATTATATTACAAGTAATTAATTTTAAATTTAACTAGTTACTAATTTTATAAAACTAATTTTTTAATATATTTTTTATTTTATAAAAGTATTTATAATAAATATTTTTTTTAATTATATTAAGAGTAATTAATATTAAATTTAACTAGTTTTTTTTAAGTTATAAAACTATTTTTTTTATAAAAAATTTCTTAATATATTTTATATTTTATAAAAGCATTTTTAATTAATACCTTCTTATTATCCCGTCGACATGTCGACGGGATAAGAAAGCGCCAAATTTCACGAAAAAATCATTTATCCTGCCAAATGCTAAACGACAAAATTATGTTAACGATCCCGTCGACATGTCAACGGGATAAGAAAAAGATATACCAAAACCAGATCTGGTCAAACACTTAGAAAAAAAAACGCAAAAACTAAACCATCTCTTCTCCGGCGATTATTGACCCACCATAGCACCTCCGACACCAATCAACACCACCACACCACACCACCTCCACCACCACACCACACCACCTCCACCACCAGTAATCAAGCACCAACACCACCACAGACCCACCACAGCTCCACCACCACCACACTAGCACCACTGTGCACACCACCTCCTCCTCCTCATCATTCGTTCAATTCTTCTCAAACCCCTCATTTGTTTAATTATTCTTCTTCCCCAACCTCCCCTTTCTTCAACACAGCAGCAGCAGGTAATGTACTTTGTTTTTAATTTTTGTTATTATTATTAATTTAATTATTGTTAATTTAATTGTTATTATTATTGTTAACTTATGTTATTATTATTGATTTTATACAGCAGCAGGTAAAGAGGTCGAGATAGCCGAGAGCGAGAGCCAAGGGTGAGAGCCGAGACAACCAAGACATAGCAAGCAGGTAATGTACCTCCTTTTATTTTTTTTATTAACTTTTGGTATCCCGACGACATGTCGCCGACAACAGTTTTTTTTAAACTTTTGATTTGCTCTCTTTTAATATAGCCCGAGCCCAAGACCAAAGCTGTACCGCAGCCGAGACCACAGCCCGAGCCCAAGACTGCAGCTCGAGACCACAGCCGCGAGCCCGAGACCACTGCCGAGAGCCAGAGACAGTATGTTGTTAATTTTTTCATATCCATATTATTTTTTACATATCAGGTTGCATTTAATTAGTATAAAAGGTGAGCGTTTAAGTATGTTTGTGAAATGTGAGGTTTTAGTATATTAGCTTGCGAATGGGATTGCGATAGGATATTGCGTTTGCTCATTGTGTACCCACGGTGCAAGTAGCACCTTGGGGGACTTGATATTGCATTTGCTTCGGCTTATTTGGTTTTCTGCTTATTTGATAATTCAAGTTAGAGGGTGTTTGTTTCGGCTTATATAACGAGCTTATTGCTTGTTTGGTTTTCTGCTTAAGTTTCATAAGCTAAATTTTTATGGCTTATTTTGAAACTTTTTACCTTACATAGTTTCAAAATAAGTCACAAAAGATAAGCTTATGAAACATAAGCCGAAAACCAAATAAGCCATAATCCTGTTATATAAGCCTAAACACACAACCCCTTAGATATATTTGATATCTTTCTATTAATTGTTTGGTTTTCGGCTTATGTTTCATAATAATTTCAAAAATAAGTCACAAAAAATAAGTTTCAAAATAAACAAAATAGTTTTTACATAAACTTATATAAACAAAATAGTTTAAAAATAAGTTACAAAAAATAAGCTTATGAAACATAAGTCGAAAACCAAACAATTGTTTATATTCTATTAATTGTTTAACTTAAAATATATGCTATTAATTGTTAGACTTTTGTGAATGTTTTAGGATTTTAGTGATTAATTTCGGAAAGTCCCCGTCCGAAGTTAATCATCCTATAGAAAACCCGTCCGAAATTAATTTATTAGAAATTAATTTCGGAAAGTCCCCTGTTTGGGACTGCTTTTTGAATGTTTTGTCTCATTTAGGATATGGATGCGTATAATTGATTTACTATTTGAGATGATATCGACAGTGTTTCTCCTTTACTCCTACGAATATGTCTTTAATGCACATATTTGGAGAGTTGAAGGGAAATGCTGCCGAAATTTTCTCAAATAGTAAATCAGTTATACGCATTCATATATGAGATGAATCATTCAAAGAGTGGGTTAGGATTGCCTTCCATAGTTGCACTAGGTGAACAAAACAACTAGTAATACTTCCATGGTTATATGTGTTTATGTGTCGATTATTTTGAATGTGTAATAACTAAGAGTTGAACAAAACAAAATGCAGTTATGATACTTGATAAGAGTTGGACCCGTTTAGACAGTCGTGTTTCAAGAGAGTTTTTTGATGGTCTTGCCGCATTCATTGAACATTGCAAGCCGTTATTAAATAGTTACGGAAACATAAAATGTCCAGGTCGTCTTTGTTGTAATGTTCCATGGGTATCTCTCGACAAACTTAAAAGGCACATAAGCCAAAATGGGTGGGACCCAACTTATACACAATGGCGGGATTACGGTGAACAGGATCCTCTTCCTATAGAAGATAACACAACACAATGTGAGATGAGTGACATGCGTGCGTGCCTTAATGATATTCTTGATATTCCTCTAAATAATGAACAAAATGAGCCAACTCCTCCAAATATTGGCGAGACAAGTAACGAGCCGACTCAAGCAACGACACCTCCTGTACGTAACGAGTATGAAGAGTTACTTGCCAGTTCCACCCAGCCTCTTTACCCGGGTTGTGACTTTATGACAACCTTGGATTTTATGTCAAAGTTTACGCATCTCAAGGTCAGCGGTAAATGGAGTGATACTTCATTTAACAATATGCTAAAATTTCTCCAGGAGGTATTTCCTCCCAAGTTATGTTACAATCTCCCACCATCATA
Source organism: Artemisia argyi (assembly GCA_030686995.1). Classification (NCBI taxonomy): domain Eukaryota; kingdom Viridiplantae; phylum Streptophyta; class Magnoliopsida; order Asterales; family Asteraceae; genus Artemisia; species Artemisia argyi. The sequence goes on from JARVZY010006517.1 coordinate 7,208, forward strand.
CTCTGCTATAAAAAAACATTTAAAAAGGTCGGGTTAGGGTATGAGTCGATACATGCTTGTGAAAATGATTGCTTTTTATATCGGGGGACTAGTGCCGAAGATTTGGAGTATTGTCCGGTCTGTAAAACGAGTAGATGGAAAGACAAGAACACAACGGGGAAGAAAGTTCCTAACAAGGTGTTGCGTTACTTTCTTATCATTCCTAGGCTAAAACGTTTGTACAAATCTATTCACACCGCAAAACATATGACTTGGCATGCTACTGGAAAGTCTACGGTAAACGGTATGATGCAACACCCGGTTGATGGTGAAACATGGCAGAAGTTTGACAGCGGTAAATATTCGAAATTTGCTAACGAACCGAGAAACATTCGATTAGGGTTGGCTGCTGATGGTTTCAATCCATTCGGCAACCTTAGTCAGACTTACAGCATGTGGCCTGTTATTTTAACAACATACAACTTGCCTCCGTGGTTATGCATGAAAGAGACTACTTTGATGCTGACATTGTTGATTCCTGGACCTAAATCACCCGCGAAGGACATTGATGTTTACTTAAAGCCTTTGATTGATGACCTTCAGGAATTATGGAAAAAACCAGGTGTCCCGACTATGGACGCTGTTACAGGCAAAGAATTCAACATGAGAGCGATGCTTTTATGGACCATCAATGATCTTCCTGCTTGTAGTAGTTTGTCAGGTTGGAGTGGGCAAGGTTACTACGCATGCCCTACATGCAAAGTAGGCACTCCGGCTACGCGTGTGATAAGCAAAACAGGTTATGTTGGCCATAGAAGATTCTTAAAAAAAACCATAAATGGAGGAGGGATACTATTACATTCAATTGTGCACCTGATTTTACAGATCCTCCTAAAAAAGATACTCCGGCTGATATCTTGACTCAACTTGCAATATTGCCCACACGTTTGCCGGGGAAACATCCAGATTATGGGGGTGGGAAGATAAAACATAATACTACAACCGACCTGAACTGGACTAAACGGTCTATTTTCTACGAGCTTGAATATTGGTCTTCTCTTACTCTAAAACACAATTTGGATGTCATGCATATTGAAAAAAATGTGTTGGAGAGTATCTTGAACACTTTGTTAATGAATGAGAAATCTAAAGACACTGCCAAGGCAAGACAAGACTTGCAAGCTTTGGGCATTCGATGGGAGTTGTGGCTCGGAAACAAACAAAACGGGAAGTGCTCGAAGCCTCATGCTAAGTACTCCCTCACACCCGATAAAAGAAAACTCTTCTGTCAATACATCAAAACAGTTAAACTACCAGATGGGTTCGGATCCAAGTTCAAGTCAAAAGTGACCAAATATGATAACAATATAACGGGTATGAAGTCGCATGACTGTCATATAATGATGCAACGGTTACTTCCTTATGGACTTCAGCAATACTTGGACGCACAAACTTATGCACCATTGATCGAGCTTTGTTCATTCTTTAAGCAAATTTGCGCCCGAACTTTGATGGTGAATGACATGGTGAAAGCTAAAGACCAGATGATCAATATTTTGTGCAGACTCGAACAAATATATCCTCCTGCTTTTTTCGACATTATGATTCATTTGGTTATGCATTTACTTGAAGTGGCTCTTCAAGGCGGGCCTGTTTCATCCCGGTGGATGTATCAATTTGAAAGATACATGGAGAAACTAAAAAACTATGTACGAAATAAAGCTAAGCCGGAAGGTTCAATAGCGGAGGGTTATGTTGCAGACGAAGCATTAACTTTTTGTTCTCGGTATTTTCGGGGTGAAATTAGGACAAAATTTAACCATCCCACTGCATCTGAGGGTTGTCCTCGCTCAACAAGTGATTTTCAGGTGTTCCGATCACTATGTAAAAAGTCTGGTAAAGAGACAATTATTTAGTTAGGTCTCCCAGAAATGAAGAAAGTGATCTGGTATGTACTTCACAACAGTCCTGAGATCGACGCGTACATGAACGAGTTCCAGAGGTACGCGTTTTTATTTTGAAATTTCTTTTTCCCAAGTTATCTTTTCGATTAATTCTAAAATCATGAACATTTTCAGTGAACGTCCTGAAAGCGACATGCAGCAAGAATTTCCTAGATGGTTTTTAGTCGAAGGTAAACTTATTATATGTATTTCCTTGTATAAATAACGACTATATTACTCATCTATATGTATTCTTATCTTTGTTCATAGATCGGTAATCTTTACACAACCAATAACCCAAGATGTACTCCCGACTTATTCGCTTTAGCTTGTGGACCATCATCGACCGCAACCTCAGTCAACTCTTGCGTAGTCAATGGTGTGAAGTTTGTCGTACACAGCCGCGATGTAAAATGTACAACTCAGAACAGCGGAATTTGTTCACCTGGCGAGAAGGAAGGAGAAATGTATTATGGTCAGCTAGAAGGAATTCTGGAGTTTGCGTATACCCAGTTCAAAGTAGTGTTGTTTCGCGTTAAGTGGTTCGACTTAGCCAAAAGAGGTAGAGTTGAATGTTATAACACTAGAAACAACATGACACAAATTTGGGCATGTAGCACAGTGTTTGAAGATCAACCTTACATTCTCGCAACACAAGCAAAACAAGTCTTCTACCTTGAAGATCCTGCCAGACGACCACCCCATTGGAAGGTCGTCCAAGAAGTGAATCACAACACAACATGGGATGTCATCGTGGTAGAAGACGATGATTATGTGATACATGGCAACAACTCATCTAAGATTGTCTGCTAATTTGGATGCTTTGGAATTGTCCCCCTTAAATATCGATGGTAAATCAACGTTAGTTGAAGCACCACCACCAATCATTCCTGTTGATGACGACGATGATTTTATTGATAATGAAGACGACGATCCTTATGATTTAGTAGATTCTGATCCAAACAATTCTGATGATGAAGTTGAAGTTGCGACTGATGTTTATGATAGTGATGTTGATTTAGCAGATTGATCTTAAATTTTTGTAAAATGACACTTATTTGAATGAAATTGTTATGGATTGTTTAAATGTGTATATTTATTTCGAATGTGTATGTATTTGAATGTGTGCATGCTTATGTTAATTTGTTCATGTATTTCTATACGTTATTCAACTTGTACTTTTACAGATGGCAGCAGCAGTCGCCCGTGGTCATGGTGGTGACGGTGCCAGTGACCCACCACCTTCCCCTACCCGTCAGATTGATAGCGGTTGCTGTGGTGGTGGTAAGAAACTTAAACTTGATTAATTGAATTTTGTTACTTGTTATTTTTTGACGTTTTCACTCACTACATTTGTAGGATCGCGTGGACGACGACCTCGACGGGGAGATAGGGCTAGCGGTGGAGGAGGCAGGGGTGGAGGTCGGGCTGGCGGCATGCCACAGACCCGTCAAGCCAACAAGAACGTAGCGCTGAGGAAAGCTGTAGAGTTATATGGCCCGCAGTCGATCGAGTTTGAGACTAAGGATCAGGAGACGTATGATCATGTTGGGCCCCACCGCGATTGGTTCAGTATCTACGTTGGCGAGCTGGTTAGGACCTTGCCGTTGCTGATGCGTGGGAATCGCAACAGGCTTTACCTCTCGAGGGATCTCGAGAAGCTTACAACCCCCACCAGGCAGTGTACCTGATCGTTGTAGTATAGTATAGTGACAAGTACCGGGGGATTGATCGTTCAGCTTAGGAATAGTGTCGCTAGATTTAGAAAGCCTAAATACTAGTTCTAAAGGTGAGGGATGATTATTTTTGTGTTTTTATATTTTATAGAAAGCAAATTAAAATCTCGGGTTTGAAGGATTTGAGCGAAATTAGTTGCTAATCAACTAACCCAATACTAAGATGCAATCAAAATAAAATACTAGAAATGAAAATAAACTAATTTATACTAAAGTTGTGAGCAGTAATTGGAGAAAATGTGTTTACTTAGATTTCACTACTCCCTAGATATCTTTTACACGTTAATTACTTGTTATAATTGCATGGATGACGGATCGTATTCCTTAATACCATTCATGGGGTGGCACACATAACTCCCCAATTCTATGAGCTCTTATCTCCTCCTACACCATGCCCAGCACAACTATAAGGATTGTAAACAATGGCTCATGCATTAAATACAAACAATAAAGACCTAGTGCGCGTTGGTTCATGTTTCTTAAGACGTTCAAGCATGTTACCAATTGGAGATCTGCCAGTTTTCTTAAGCCTAACATATAAATCATTCATCCAAGACAAGAATAAACAAGTAATCAACACATAATCAATATCTAGGTTTCATTAGATCTAAGCAAACACAAGATAGATCTAGCCTAGCATGATGGAATTAAGACAAGAACAAGATATAGACAACCAACACATAGACATATTGATTGAATTAGAAGAACACTAATCTTGATTAATCATGCAAGGTATCAAGGGGTTTGAACCCTTGAAAAACCTGTAAAGTTACACCAAAATCGTACTTAGGGTTTCTCCCAAAACTTCTCTCTTTAAATGTGAAAAATTAGAAAACTATATATAGAAAAAGGGGTCTGACGGCGTCAAGACCAATTAGGTGACGCCGTCACCTCGCCGCCAAAACAATCCTCGGACTGCCTAGATCTACATTTGACGCCGTCAAGAACAATTCATTTCCAGGCCGTCATGACTTTTACTCTTGACGCCCTACCTTCATGACGCCGTCAAAACTCTTCTGGGTCGTCATGGAATTTTACTCTTGACGCCGTCAAGGAACTACTCTTGACGCCGTCATGCACTGTTCCCAGCATGGAAAATTAAGACTTTGGCGTTTTCTTCACTTTTATGCTCAAAAAACGTCCGAATTGCTTCCTTTTCCAGATTTCACTCCCAAAGTACCTAAAATCACAAAAGGAACGATTTAGGGCAATATTTGATCAAATAAATTCGAATTCGGGATAAAATGACCCCCTAAAAACGGATCATTTTTCGCCTCATCAGTTGCACTATCCCTCCTGGCAAGATCTTGAGAAAGCGACTCGGGCTGCCTTCATGAACCGACTCGGGGTCAGTTATTTTATTTTTCTTTTAATTATATCTCTATATTTTAATATTTGAATGTGTACATTTATTTAAATTTGTTTAATTGTGTATATTTATTTAAATTTGTTTATTTATTTATATCTTTATGTTAATATTAACTATATTTGATTGCAGCAATTCTTCGACTTGGAGACTTACAGGCGCAAGGACGACTGGGAACTTAAAAAGAACAGCCTTAATCAATATATAGCTAAGCGCTACTCCGACAATAAAGGCATCATGAAGAAAACTTATTTTACCCTGAAGGGTGGGGTTGGGGCGGCGGATGTCATACGACAAAACCCTCCTCCGAACTTTGAGCCGTCGGTGTGGGAGCAACATATGAGGTTCTACCTGAATGAGAAGAACATGGCGCGAGCTGCGGTGAACAAGGAGAACCGAAAGAAGAACAAAGTGTACAGCCGCCACGGTTTCAAGTCCTTAGCGGCTATTCGCCACGAACATGTAAGACACATTTTATTTTTATAAAATTATTTAATTTTAATTATATATTAATTAAAATTTTAAATTATATAAAAGTAATTAATTTTAATTTTTTAAAAGTATTTAAGTTTAATTAAAATATATATAGTGTTTGATTTGTCATTTTTAATTTGTTTCATCTTATATGCATGTGTATATACAGTTTGAGAACAGCAAGGACAAGCAGTACCCATCACTCATCCAGAGCTTTTACGACACACACTGCGACGAGGATGGTGCTTGGTTGCAGGATGAGGCGCGGGTTCAGTATGTAAGTAACGTTTTTTTTTGTTTTGTTTTTTTTTAATTCATTATTTATTTATTTATTTCCCCAAACACGCACTTTAATGATTCATTGAAACATAATCTTGTAATTAACCCGACATATATATTAATTTTCTCAAATTTTTTTCAACTAAATAGGAAGAGATGGTTCGTCTGAGAGATCTGGGAGCGAATACGCCTGAAGGGGTGGTGTACACAGAGGAGCAGATACTTGCCATGGTTATCAAGGGCAAGCAGCGGGGCCACATTGCCGGACGGGGTAGGGTAGTACCCGGCCTGAGGAGGCCACCGTTACCAGACACCCCGCCTCCACCTCCAGGTATGTACAGTGTGATAGTATTAATTATAGATTACTCATGACTCAATTTATGTATTGCAATGGCTGTTTTTAAATTTTGATTATTTCGTTTTTAGGTGTTGCCGAACTATCTGCTGAGCTTGCTGCAGCTCATAAGAAGATTGCTGAGGCAGAGAAGAAGAGCCAGGAAGATGCTGAAGAACGCAAGAACATGATGAAGAAGCTCGATTTGTTGATGGGTTTTGCCTCGACCAACCCGCAATGGTCTCAGTATATTAGTCAGATGGATTCTCAGCATGTGGATGGCTCAGGCAGTGGAGCTGGCGGGAGTGGGAGTGGAGCTGGCTGGAGCGGGAGCGGGAGTGGAGCTGGCAGGAGCGGGAGCGATGATATCGATGTGGATGGTGATAGTGATCATGATGAGTGACTTTGGGGATGTAGAGGTACAAACTTGGGTTATATATTTTGTGTTGTACTTATGGTTGAAACAATATTTTCGCGATCCTTATCTAAGTATTTTGTAGTTTAACCTTTTGGCGATTTAAACATCGCGGGTATTGAAACATTTGTGGATATGGCAGCTAGGTTTAGATATTACCACACCCCGTTTTGTAGACTTATATGTTTTAATGCATTTTGAGGGTGTTTAGCGATAATTTGAAAGTGTTTTAGCCGATGTCGAGTTGTATGTGTTAGGACATGTTGATATTGAGTGGTTATAGCTTATGGTTACAGGTTTAGGTATTACAGGTTTTGGTAGATTTTTCCGGAAAATTTTCCGGAAAAAATCTGGAATATTGCCAATATTGCAGCTTCCTGTTTGCTGTATATAACATTGGTACCGTCGACATGTCGACGGCACCATTAAAAAAAAATTAATTGTTTAATTATCCAGTCGACATGTCGACGGGATAATTATACAAACATTGACCAACACGTTGACCCTTCAAATTGTTCCCGTCAACATGTCGACGGGATAATTATACAACGTTGACCCACACGTTTGACCCGTCAAATTGTTCCCATCAATATGTCGACGGGATAGTATAAAGTTAACTAACGTTTAATAATTAAGTTGTTAATAACATATACAATCCCGTCGACATGTCGACGGGAACAATTTGACGGACAACGAATTTCTTTGACCGAAAAATGACGTGGGACCCACAATGTCGACGGCAATGCTGTTCCCGACGGGGCACAGCCGTCGTCATTATCCCGTCGACATGACGACGGGAACGTACAATGCCGTCGACGGAAAAGGCGCAAAAAAATCGACGGGATAGGTGTCGATTGTACTAGTGTGAGCTCTAAAAAAATTAAACTGCAATTTGTACAGAGTTAACTACTTAACACTTTATTGGACAAAGATAGCTGTATCGGATATCAAGTTGGTTTATTATGAGAAAAAATGGTGACATTTTAACCTTTTAGTGATTATCAATGGTACAACGGAGAGTATATCAGACAAATGACTGACTTTTTAGTGTATATAAAAATATTTTAACCAACATATATTAAGCGTACTTTATAAATATATCAGACATGCGTCGTTCACTCAATTACTTAAATCTATGGATCACTCTCGTCATTCACTTATACTCATATTTATCAATGAAACATACACAATGACGCAAAAACACCCACACTTTTGTATTCAATGATGACGCCCCTCACTGTTTGGAACCAAAATGAGGTATGCCACAGCAGGGGTAAGGGATGTAATGGAGTTACGAGTGAGGTCGGTGTCTACCTAGGCAAAAACTTATGCCCCATGTAATATAAATGGTTATAATTACGTTTAGTTAAGAAAATAATAATAATAATAAAATGACATTATCAGGCTCGAACTCAACAAAAGAGTTTTAGGAACCTTTTACCGTTAACTTTATCTATATGTTTTAACTTAACAAACTAACTTTCATTTTAACATAAATTTTGTTTTTGTACTTAAACCTCGAAAGGTATTACATTAGTCAAAACAAGTAAAAGTTAGATTAAGCCAAAATTTCTCTTAAATACTAGTAAAACAAGTCAAAATGGCAAAAAGAATCATAACTAAGGCTAGGATTAGGACCCTCCCTCATGTTTAGTTAAACATGATATATAATGTTCAAGATTCACAAATAAGTTGTATGCATAATTTTTTTTAATAAAAAATAAGGGTCAACTTTTCATTTTCACTCACAACAAAAATTGACATTAACAATCATGTTTAACTATAACTTGAAAGTATTTTAATCTGACAAACTAACCAACTTTAAACCTTTGGACCACCTCGAGAATGGATTGAAGCACGCGACTCTCCCCTTCCTTTCCTCTCTCCTTTGAGTTGGTTTGCAGGATTTATTCGCACCTTGCACCAGGCAAGCTTCTGATCCTTTTCTTTCTTTGGAAAGATGTCATAAGAGGTTCACAAGATGATTCATAAAATCTCTTACTCCCTCTATCTTATAACAACATAATAAGTGTTATATGTCCACTTTATATTTCAACTAGTGGGAAGAGACTTTAGTCAGTAAATATAATATTTGATTGGTAGAGAATGTAATTATTGTCACAACATAAAAACTTTGTGTATCATGAAAGTAAACATTATTATGAGGTGAAAGGAGTACAAAATTATCGAGCATTCTTTTATAAGTATTTTCTTTTTTCTGTTGTCAATCCGACTAGTTTGACAACTTGACCAACTACTTTACATTTTCACTTAAGTGACACTAGGCTGATCACGCTTTGAAAACCGAACTGACTGACCGAAATCGGATCGGACTGAAAACCGATTTCGTCTAAAACTCTGGATCGAGGATCAAATCGAAATATTCGATCCAAGTCTAGTTTGTTGATTCGATCCGGTCCAACAAAGCATTGTAGCCGGTTATTTGTGATACCAAACCGGACTTGACCAGACCAATGAAAAAAAAATGAGGAAAAAGGAGGGCAAAAGAGGGAAATTAAAAAATAAAAGAAAAAAAATTGAAAATTGCAAGAATTTAAGGTGGCGTTTAGTTGGAAACATTTTCTTTCATTTTCTATTTCTTGTTTTGTAGGAAAAGGGAGGGGAGTTTGATTTCCACAAAACAATGGAAAATTTAGAAAACGCGTTTAGTCTGAGAAACATATGTTTGTGTTTTCAATTTTGCAAAACTAGAAAACATGTTTAAGTGTTGTTGTTTTATATCTCAATTCACTATTCACCTTAGTAATATTATAAAAACATATTCAAATCACAAAAACAAATATTATAACTAACCACCTAAATTATAAAATAATTAAAAAAATGTAATATGAGAAAATAAAGAATTAAAAAAGTAAAATATAACATCAAATAACGTTTTTGTCTGTTTTTTACGTTTTCGTCCTATTTTGTACGTTTTTGTCTGTTTTTTTACGTTTTCGTCAGGTTTTTTTTACGTTTTCATCTGTTTTTTAAAATTTTCGTTAGATTTTTTACGTTTTCATCCGATTTTTACGTTTTCGTCCGATTTTTTACGTTTTCATCTGTTTTTTTTACATTTCCTCAGATTTCTCACAGCTTCGTCAGTTTTTTTTTACGTTTTCTTTAGTCTTTTTACGTTTTCGTCCGTTTTTTTACGTTTTCGTCTGATTTTTTATGTTTCCGTTACTTTACGTTTTCGTCATTTTTTTTACGTTTTTGACCAATTGTTTATGTTTTATATGTTTCTTTACGTTTTCGTCAGTTTTTTACATTTTAGTCTATTTTTTATGTTTTTTTACGTTTTCATCAGTTTTTTTATGTTTTGTCCGATTTTTTACGTTGTCATCAGATTTTTACGTTTTATACGAAAACGTTAAAAAACGAACGATAACGTAAAAAAATCTGACGAAAAAGTAAAAAATCTGACGAAAACGTAACAAAACTTACGAAAACGTAAAAAATCTGACGAAAGCGTAAAAAAACGGACGAAAACGTAAAATATTAGACGAAAACGTAAAAAATCTGACCAAAACGTAAAAAATCTGGCCAAAACGTAAAAAAAGAACAAAAACTTAAAAAAATTGGACGAAAACGTAAAAAATCGGATGAAAACGTAAAAACGGACGAAAACATAAAAAGTCAGACGAAAACGTAAAAAATCGGATGAAAATGTAAAAAATCTTAGGAAAACGTAAAAAATCTTACGAAAACGTAGAAAAATCAGAAGAAAACGTAAAAAATCGGACGAAAACGTAAAAAAGCTGACGAAAACGTCAAAAAATGGACGAAAACGTAAAAATCAATCGAAAACGCATAACAACTGATGAAAACGAATTTCGTGTATTTTAATGGAAAATAGGTGAAAAAATAAAGTGTTTTGTATTTTTGTGTATTAAAATTGAAAATAGGAATTTTATCTTAACTATCTATAAAGGAAAAAGGGTCAAAGGTGAAAGTGAAAAAGTCAATAAAAGTGAAAAGGTGAAATGTTGAAAATATATATAAGAAAATATTGAAATGCATTTAATACTCTTATTAAAACATCCCATTACTTAAAAGTACAATAATTTCTTCACATTGTACAACTAATTAAACACATGTCCATCAAATTAAATACAACTAATTAAAACAAAAACCGGGTTGATCCGGGACGCTTTAAACCCAAACGGGTTGACTCAATTTAATTTGCCCCGTTTTCGACCGAACCTAGCAAGTTGACCCGGTGTAAATCGACCCATTTTTCGACCGGAACGGTTAAACCGGTTGAACCACCCGGACCGGGTTTCAAAACATTATGTTAAATTCCTAAATCTTCAAACTTTTATTATTTTTCATTTACAACCTATAAACTTTTTTTATCAATAAACTATCTGTCGCTATAAAATCCCGTTGCTATGCATGGGTACCCGTCTAGTATTTTGTAAAAGAAATTTATTAGAAAACACTAATTTAAAATGTTTTTTTTTGTTTTCCACAAACAATTTTGTAGAGCCTAAAAACTTCCAAGAGAAGGAGCATATTTCCATTTCCCCCCAAATCGTGTCCCTTTATAAAACCCCCAAATTCACACCACCGCCAAAACCCTCCGCCTCAACCAACCACTGCCGGTAACTATTTCTAATTGTTTTGACTTTAAATTTCTAATTTCCAGTTCTTATTATTCTAGTTATAACAATAATAATAATGTGTAACACGTTCTATTAATCCCTTGCCAGTCTTAATGGATATGATGGATCCTGATGATGTTTTCAAAGACGACGACGACGATCCTGAGAATGATTTCTATCAGGTTCCCTTTTAATTATTTCACTTCACTTGATTATTATATATATTTTGGTATAATGATTATTTTTTTTTTTGTGAGGAAGCAGGATAGGCAGTCAAGCAAAGAACTGGTGGTGTTCCTTGTCGACGCTTCGCCTAAAATGTTCAACACTACTTGTTACGTGGTCAGGACACATACATTATTCTTACATTTATCTCATTGTTGTTAGTAATTACCGTGCCGTGCCTCTTTAATTGTTAAATTTTGTTTGATAGTGTAATCTGTTTAATGCGGTATAATTCCTCTTAGGGTATGTTAGGTAGCTTAGCAGTAGCGAGAGTAGATGTTTATTTTGATAGAGCGTTTGGTAACATAACTGTATGGTTGTAATTATTAAGTGTAAAAGCTAGTTGCTAGTAAATGCTCCTTCAAGTAGCATTTTGATTTGGAGCGTTTAGAAATATTAGGAACGCTAGTTGCTTGTTGCCAAACAAGCATTGTATACAAACTACGAAACGCTAAATGCTAGGTGCTTCAGAACACACCAAAATACTATACGTTTCATGTGATTGCCCATTAGTCCACTGTACTTTACTACTTTGCATGTCACGTATAATTGGAGTGTTTAACTTTACAAGTAGTTTGATGTCAGTACACGAGGAGTTTTCCCGTCGTGGTGTCGGCTCAACGTCTTAACTGATATAAACAATACTTTGTAATGATAACTATATGACTCGGGATTGAGAAGATCATCTTTTTTGGTCCTTAATTTGGAATCTTGTCATCTTTTTTGAGATGATTTTCCGTCATTTAATTCTTATGATTTATCATTTTGAAGGAATCATAAATTTTCAACCAGTGGATTTATATGTCTTTGGAGTCGGAATGTTAATTGAATGCAATTTTTTTTGCAATACAAAATCTGATGGCGTTTGTTGTGCAGGAAAATGAAGAGAATACATCTCATTTTCATATTGCTGTGAGTTCCATTGCGCAATCCATCAAGGTTCAGATCATCAACAGGCCGTATGATGAAGTCGCAATATGCTTCTTTAATACTGTAAGAACATGAATTGCATACACTAAGATTGTTGTTGAACATTTAACAGTGCTGTATTTGAACTTTATCACCATAACTAATTAGTGCTCATGTATGTAAATGGGTTTAATTGGCAGAGAGAAAAGAAAAATCTGCAAGATCTTAGTGGCGTTTATGTATTTAATGTTGCTGAAAGAGAGCATTTGGACAGCCTCACAGCACGATTTATAAAAGAATTTGATCGCGTAGAAGGTATGCTTGTGGTGTAATCTTACATAAAACATGCGTTTTAAATGTCACTGTCTTTTGTATATTTGTCATTTTTACCAATTATCTTTGTTGCCTGGCTGTCTGAGTTTTACTTGTTTGAGTTGCTTACCTGTAGCAATCGGTGAAGCGAAATTTGAACTAAAAACTGGATTATAATGTTTACCAACTCTCTTTATTGTTACCCAAAAAAAAAAACTCTCTTTATTGTAGAGATTTTTGTTTCTAAAGAGTGAAATGGATAGTGTGAACTCGAAACTGTCGGTGTACTGTCCATTTACTCATTAATTACTAATGAAGTGATCAAAATGTTAAAAATAGATGTTATTTAAAGGTGTGCGTGTGATGGTCCTGTTGGTCATCTTTGCAAGTAGCAAAGCGCTCATTGACAAAATAGATTTTTGTTTTGTTTACATTATGCTCGTTATATGCATGCAGAATCCTTCAATAAAGTTATTGGGAGCGAATATGGGATTGTTTCTGGATCTAGGGATAATTCTTTGTACAATGCGCTCTGGGTTGCACAAGCACTACTCCGCAAAGGGTAAGTGTCCTCGTTTATAACCCTTAAGCTTAAGTGTGTGCTATACTTTCTTTGGGTTAATAGGATACAATACAATGTTTTAGTGTATAACAATGTGATAAAATTTTAGGTCTTCGAAAACAGCTGATAAGCGCATCTTATTACTTATAAATGAAGATGATCCATTTGGAAGTATCAAGGGAGTGACAAAACTAGATATGACTAGAACAACATTGCAGCGAGCAAAGGTAAAGTTTTGTTCTTGATATAGTTATGAAGCACAATCTGTTTTTTTTTTTTTTTTTTTTTGAACGTCGGGTTAGTTGTTAGTTGTTGGCTCGAGTTAGTAATCTGGGTTTGTTATAGTGTCTTTTCTCGTAACTAGATTGCCACTTTTGTTTTTGAAGTTGGAACCTAGTATTTATCGCCGTTTTATGTAGAATTCATGTGTTAGGCATGCTCATTTTTTGATCGGATTAGTTTTTTTCATAGTTCAATGTAATTATCAAATAATCTTTAATAAAATCAATCTCCGAGTGTTTAGTTAGAAGTATACTGTGAGGTACTCACAAGATGCTGTTCTCGAACTGTTTCAGGATGCCCAAGACCTTGGAATCTCAATTGAACTTCTTCCATTGAGTAGGCCAGATGAAGATTTTAATGTCTCACTTTTTTATGCTGTACGTGAAATACAATTTATGCCTTTGATTATTAATCTTATAGAGTTATAGTTAAATGTAGTATACATATCACTGTATCATTTTTTTACATACTAGGACTTGATTGGCTTGGAAGGTGATGAGCTTGCTCAATTCATACCATTGGCTGGAGAAAGGTATGCGAAATTTAAAAGAGAAAATAATGAAAAAGAAATCATCATACATATGCATTTGTTCTATAATCATGAGAAAAACCATTTGATAACAGAATTTTCATATTGGTTAGCAATTGTGTGATTAACTATTTGATGAGTCTAAACAATGCAACTTTTATTTATTTTCAGATTCGAAGACATGAATAAACAATTAAGAAAACGCATGTTCAAGAAGCGTAGAGTTCGCAGGATCACATTTATGATTGCAGCTGGCTTATCGATTGAAGTGAATACATATGCTCTTATTCGTCCCACTGTTCCAGGTCAGCATGTTGCTTAAATTTATGTTGTCAAAAAAAAAAAAAAAAAAAAAAAAAAAAAAAAAAACCAATATGGGAATTCAAAGGCCTTGAAGACTGATTCTTTTTACTATTGTTGCAGCGAAAGTTACATGGCTTGATTCTGTCACCAATCTTCCTTTAAAGGTAAGTGACTTGCTTGCTGCTATATGAATCTTCAAGTCCTGATGGTTTATTTAACATGTTACAGGCTGAAAGGTCGTTCATCTGTGCTGACACTGGGGCACTAGTGCAAGAAACTCCAAAGCGTTTTCAAACTTACAAGAAGTAAGTTACAAATCATGACTCATTGGTTCAAAAGGGTCCTGAATCATTGGAGTTGTATATCGTTTAGCACTTTCTTTTATGATGTCTTAGTTTTGATGTAATAATCTTCACCAACTGTTTCATATATTGTTTCCAGTGAGGACATCAAGTTTACAGTAGAGGAACTTTCGGAAATCAAGAGAGTTTCAACAGGAAACCTTCGGCTTCTAGGTTTCAAGCCATTAAGTTGCTTGAAGGATTATCACAACTTAAGGCCACCGGCATTTATCTTTCCTAGTGATGAGGTTGTTTCCTTACCTAATGTCATCTGGATGCCCAATACTATAATATACGTTATGAAAGAATGAACACTGAACATAGTATAGTTGGAAATGATAATGTACTACTTTCACCAAGAGAAAAATATAGTTTATTGGCCATATGTGCTGTAGAAAACATTTATAATACATAAAGCATTTGGTTGATGTATCAAACAAAACATACATGGATAGTCTCTGTTATTTTTTGTAAATAATGACCCAAATGGACCCATATAATCTTTTCATTATGGTTTTTACAAACACCAAGAAAAAACTATATGTAATTCCATGATTTGATGATGAGATAAAGGTCACACAATGGCTTATTAATCTATTGTGCTAGGTTTCTTACGTCATTACAATATTGTATGCAGGAAGTGATGGGAAGCACTTGTATGTTTATTGCTCTTCACAGATCTATGATACGTCTCAAACGGTTAGTGTATAATGTCAATAAATTTTTATTCCAAAAGATGTTGCGACTGATCCCTTTAATTAGATAGGTCTGCATGATATCTTATAGTTAACATGAGTATGTGTTTCCTCCTTCCTTGCACTTCCTACTACAGTACTACTGTACTGCCAGTATTTCATGTGATGGTAAGAATGTCTTTCGGTGCTTTCAGTTTTGCAGTTGCATTTTATGGGAGTTCAACTCGTCCCCAATTGGTTGGCTTGATTGCACAAGTAAGATACTGTTTTCTGCCTGCGTCTTTCTAACTCCCACATTTTGACTTGTTGATTTAAGCTTTGTTATTTTCTAGGTAGCATATGCTTAAACCTTTTTTTATCTACTTGAAGTCTTGAACAAAAATATTTCAGTTTCATACTTCTGTTCTCATATCGCATTACATCATTTCCATCATTTTTTAATCAAATTATCTTATTTAATATATGAAAAAAAGGCTGAGATGTCCAAAATCTTCTTCATCAAGTTGTATTCCTCTTATCTTCTTGTCCTAAACAATTTACGGATTACTTATTTTAGTTAATTTAGTATAACCATGGAATGAAAGTGATCAGTGGAGTTGGTTACAACTTACAAGTATAAGCACAATATTTTTTTCTAGTTAAAGTTGGAATGAAAAGATAGTTGACATAATGTATAGTTTCAGTGATGTGTTTTTTTACTTTGTCTTGCAAAGAAATAATGATTTCAAGAACCTAACAAATATAATGGGTCTCTACGGATTGGAGACATGATTGATCTAAGAGTCCTAAGACGTTAAATGATGAAAGGGGCAATAAGTATTGGTAATTATGGACAAGAAACTTCCTGGGCCAGCTGAACAGAAACCACAGATCACTGTGTACATTATGCAATCAATCATTGGTTTTATTTTTGATATTCTCCCAATATGATTCTTTTCAAATTCTTTTGAGCGCAGGAGGAAATCATTGAAGGTGGCGGTCAAATTGAGCCACCAGGAATGCACATGATATATCTTCCATATTCTGATGACATAAGACTCATTGAAGATGTAAGAAAGAGCCTTTTGTCTAATTCTACTTGTGTTCGTGCTTATGGCGCTTTCGGCTAACCTCTTAAGCTGTAAATATGATTAATTATAACATTTTTTTGCATTTAGAGCATTGTCTTTGCTTTGTTGTTAAGATACAGGGGTGATAACATTTTTTGAAATTAACTTGCTTAAGATACTTACAAACCCTTTTTTCTATAAAGTGGAAATTTAGAACAGGTTTGAAAATTTCAATGGTGTCTTTTGCTTCTTGCAGCTTCATGCGGAGACTAATGCCTTGATTCCTGTGGCCGATGATGATCAAATCCAGAAGGCCACTGCTTTGGTAAAACGTGTCGACTTAAAAGATTTCTCTGTCTGCCAATTTGCTAATCCTGGTAGCCCCTTTACTCTGGTTACTGTTAAACAGTTTCAAGAATTAAAAACTATTATTCTAGACACTTTTTGATATATAGTGATAATGAATTCTTATAGTTTTTTAGTACTTAATATTTACACATACACACACATAATTTGGACATTGTTTATTATTGCTTTCTGCAGCAATGCAGAGTCACTATGCAATAGTACAGGCTCTGGCGCTCAATGAAGATGAGATGCCTGAAATTGTAGATGAAACCCTTCCGGATGAAGAAGGGATGTCTAGGTATTCACACTGTTTTATGTTTTCTTTATCCATACGCATAGGTACACACACATGTTTATACGAATACTTGCATCATTGTAGGCCAGGGATTGTTAAAGCATTGGAAGAATTCAAGCTTTCTGTCTATGGAGAAAATTATGATGAAGAAATTGAAAATGCTGCCCATGGGAAGGCAAATAACGCCTCCAAGAAAAGGAAACAAGCTATCGAAGAATCTGCGGTTAACAAAGCTTCATATTATAATTGGGACAAACTTGCAGATGACGGAAAGGTATTTTATATATGTCACAATTTTTTTAAAAAACAAAATTATTTTTTTTAAAAGTGTCAAAATCAAAGTGGTAATAGAAGTTTGATAGTGGTTAGTTTTAACTGAATTTACTTTCCATTATGTATATGTTGAACGCAGTTGAAGGATTTGACTGTAATGGAGCTAAAGACTTACTTAACAGCCAACAAGCTTCCTGTTGGTGGGAAAAAAGAAGTTTTGATCAGTAGGATTTTAACACACATGGGTAAATGACAAGTAGCAATGTAGCATGTCTTTTCTGGTAACAAAACTTCTCCTTAATTGAGTTTTTGTGTATTAATGAAGTCAATTCTATGAATTGTCGAATGTACATATTCCGACTGCTGGTTTTCGACCGAACTTTATCTTATGATAGCTTGACCTTAAATGGAAGGCAAATTTTCACCAAGGCTATGGTCCAGTTTTCGTAAATAGTTAATGCTTTATATATTAAATTAACATGCAACGAATGTTGTGCAATTAGTCTCAACAGAGGTAAAGAATAGGAACAAAAAATATGAATATTTTGCATGACATTGTGGTAATTACAGTCAAGAATAAGAACAAAAAATATGTAATTTACAGGTATGATATGGTTAACCTTTTTCTTTTAAAAAAAAAAAAAAAAAAAAAAAAAAATAGATAAAGCAAGATGACATATTGACATACTTTATGAACATTTGGGTGCTTTAAAATGTGTGTAGTTGTGAGTAGGGGTGTTAATCGGGTTGGGTTGGGGCTAAAAATAACATACAAGGACACGACCCTATTTGAACTCAAGTTAATCGTCAACCCAAATATGAGTAAAATGGTCATAAAATTGCCTATTTGTTATAGTTTAGATAGATAATTTATAAAAATATA
This sequence comes from Artemisia argyi, assembly GCA_030686995.1. Taxonomy (NCBI): domain Eukaryota; kingdom Viridiplantae; phylum Streptophyta; class Magnoliopsida; order Asterales; family Asteraceae; genus Artemisia; species Artemisia argyi. The sequence goes on from JARVZY010006517.1 coordinate 25,347, forward strand.
TAAAAGAAATAAAAAAGAATTAATTGGGTCAAACGGGTCGACCCGAACCTGAGTTAGTAAAAAAAAAAATTTAACCCGATACTCGGCCTTATTTTGCATTCTGGTTATTCGGGTTGACCCGGCTAACTCGAATAAGAAGTTGACTCGAGTAACCAGACCCAAATAGTGTTATTCGGGTTCGGATCGGGTGAGCTTTTTTAACACCTCTAATTGTGAGTGCTTGGTTCACTTCTAAGCCTTTGGATATTCAATTGGTGGTGGGTCACTATTACCAATTTGGTTTTCTGCTTTACATTGGTAGTTTGGTACCATTTCTGGTATTATGCCAAAACAAGTGCGTTTATCCTTTATATTTTTTATGTATATAAAAGGTTCCTTGTCTTGGCAATGGTATAGTATGTCATTTCAATCAGACCAGGGGCTTACTTTTTTTATTTCTATTTATTGCTTTCTTTTGTGAGCAAATGAGTTGCATGGTTTAGGTTAACTTTTTAGCTTATAGTCACTTTGCTATCAGAACACCATACGCGAAATTTAGTAATTCTGACTTAAAATTCGTAGTAGAATAAAAGAATAGTTGATCTCAGTGGTTCATATCTTTGAGTGTCAGACAAACATATCATCAATGTTCGGGTCGATATGTTTGTGGTCGTGTAATAAAATTGGGGCTGATATGTGAGATTTGAGAAATTCCTGGATAATTAGTTTTAAAATAAGGTCAGGAGACAAATTAAACATCCAAGTTTGTGACCATCATGCCAGATATAAGCAACGTGTGTTTTCTTATAGTTATTTGATCA
>JARVZY010006518.1:0-26144 GCA_030686995.1 Artemisia argyi
CATTTTATTGTTTTTATTCTGCAAGCATCTATCACCAAGAGGTCAAGTTGAAAATATTAATGTATATAGTTTGTCGAGTTTATATCAACTTCTAATTAGTTACATCATATATATTTCCATATTAACACGACTATAGATGCATAAGAAAACAAAATATAAATATGAACACATCTGTTAAACCCGCATTTCTCTCGCTTTGATATGAACAAGGTATTGACGCCCGCCGCAACCAATATTGGGATGTGTTTCGGTTCAGTGTTTGATACAATATAGAACAAAGGTTATGAACTCAAGTTATCAATATTCTCCTTTTAATCTCACTAGAAAGGTGCACGCGCGATGCGGGACAGATTGTTGGGGTGAAAAGGAGGGGCGGGGTGGTGGAAAGTGGTTGTTGGGGTGGTTGTTGAGGTGGTTATAAATTGTTGGGGGCGATTGTTGAGCTGGTTATAAATTGTTGGGGGTGGTTGTTGAATTGCTTATAAATTGTTGGGGGTGATTGTTAGGGGTGGTTGTTTCCATAATTAGTAAGTAAAAGTCTGAATTTTAAGCCTTTCTAATTATAGAATAGTCCCAAATACATTATATAGTAGTATAGATAGTTATGCAATTAACGATACTCAAGTTAAGATTTAAGAATCTGTTTTACTTAGGCAAACAGCAACTTTTGAGTCAATTACACAATAAACAATGTCAAATATTTCTCGTTTTTTTTTTTTATAAATAAAAGTGATATATATATATATATATATATATATATATATATATATATATATATATATATATAGTGTATCTTTATTTTCAGAACCCTGTTAAGTGCGAGAACTCTAATTTTGCATTAGAAAACATACATGTTCATATAAAACAAGTATGCTTTCTTACATACAACTTAATACATATACATGCATAACATACACGTTCATATAAAAACCTGTTAAGTGCAACAAATCAATGCAAAATGGTTTTATTTTTAGAACCCTGTTAAGTGCGGGAACTGCGAGAACTTCAATTATGCATTAGAAATCATGCATGTTCATATAAAACATGTATGTTTTCTTACATACACCTTAATACGCATGCATGTATATTAAGGTGTATGTAAGAAAACATACATGTTTTATGTGAACATACATATTTTCTAACGCAAAATTGGAGTTCTCGCAGTTCCCGCACTTAACAGGGTTCTGAAAATAAAGCCCCCCTATATATATATATATATATATATATATATATATATATATATATATATATATATATATATATATATATATATATATATATATATATATATATATATATATATATATATGGTCATGTTCAATGCAGAATCAACTTTTTGTACAAAACTCTACAGAACCAGTTTGGACCCATCTACACTGTTGGATTTATTTGATCAATGGTAAATAATGGATGATGGCATTTATGTAAATAATAAACATCTGAAATTTAATAAAAAAGGGTACAATCGGTATTCCTGAATATTCATAAACCTCTAACCGTTCGTAATTGAGTTCCAATTGCAAAAATTCAGGAGCAGTTCCAGAGAGAGAATGGTTACTTCTTTGACTCCACTCCCATTTTCTTCCATAATTCTCTCAAAATTCAATATTGATATATCTATAAGAAACAAAATCCCCCAATTTATTTCTCCTACTCTGTTAGTATCAAAGGAAATCCCCCAAATAATTAGGGTTTCTAAGAGAATAGCTTTAAAAAAAGAACGGGTACACTTTTGATCGAAGCTGAAGAAACATGGAAGGTAACATACTTGTTTTGCTGATTTTATTATTAATAAGAATTTTCTTTAATTAATTTTTTGATTATGAAACACAAATGCAATTGCTGATTTTTTAATTAATTCAGGTTAATTGTGATAGGTTAGTGCATGTGTGTTAATTGTGTTTAAAATTGATAATTATGATAGGTTTGTGGAAAAAATGGTGATATTTTTTCCTCGAAAAAATGTAAGATAGACTGTAATAAGATAGTGCATTTGTGTTACTTGTGTTTTAGATTGATAATTCTTATTTTGTTTTGAAAAAATGCGTGGATTTTTTTCATTGAAGGTGAATATATGTATGAAGTGTATATTGTGGTAAGTTTATGTTATATGTGAACACAATTTTTTTGTAAGTAAACTTAACAATTTCTTTAAAAATTTTTCCATGAAAAAAAAATTACCTTGCATATATGTTTTCCATGTATTCTTTATTAGGGTGTTTGGATATCAATTTGGATAATGGATGTTATCAGTTTGAGTATGTAAGAAAGTTGGACACTAGTGTTTAGATATGGGATGTTTGGCTTTTGTAAACATGTTATGTAACTAAGAAAGTTGGACATTAGTGTTTGGATATGGGATGTTTGGCTTCTGTAAACATGCTATGAAATTAAGAATAGAGTATTTTGAATTGTGGTAAATTTTATAGAGTTATTACATGAGTGTTTTAATATGTGTTAAAAAAAATTTAGAGTTACTACTTGTAATTGAAATAACATTGATGCACCACGAATAAAACATCGATGCATAATGGCATCAAATTGAGGATGTAAACATATTTAACTTTGATGTGAAAACAAGGGGTGTTATAATGTTTACTTGTGATTGATTGTAATACAATTGGGAAAACTAATTAGTTTAAATTAAATGTTTGTTTTGGTGCATAGATGTTTTTATGATGACAAATGTTTGTGTCATAACAGGTACTAAAAGAACACGGGAATCAGGTCGTCTAAGGAAATTGAAAAAAGCTACTCGTAAGTCATATTTAAATCTATAAAGTGTAGTGAAAATAACATTGGTATGAATATATTAAATTTGTAAATGATTACAGACGATGGTGTTGAACAATCTGAAATGTGTGAACCTGTATCTGTGAAGAAACTGAAGTCGACTGGTAACAATTTTGCTATAAATTTGTAAATTTTTTGAATAGTTGTTAAAAAATCATTGATTTTAATAAGTTTATTTTATAAATGATTAAAGATCTTGGAGCTGGATCATCTGAGGCTAATAAAAAAGTTTCTGTTAACAAAAAGAAAGTATGCACATCAAAATGTGATCCAGCTAACCGTAACCCAACATCCCCAAAAACCACATCTACTTACCATGTGTTACAAAGACGATCCAGCCCAAAAACATTATACAACACTATCTCGAAACTTAATCCTACACAAAAAGCGTGCATAGAACAGTTAGGTTTCAGTAACCTTGTTGAGTTTAAAGTTGACAGTATTCCGTCAAAATTAGGATGTTATGTAGTAGACATGTTTGATGCTGAAAACATGAAAATTAAATTGGTCGATGGTTCTCTTGAAATCACCAAGGATTTGATAAGCGATATGCTTGGAATAGGAAATGAGGGAATTGATATAATGGAAGAGAAGGTTAACATAAATAAGGAAATGATTAGTAGTTGGATGGAGCAATATGATAACCCAAAAAACATCAAACCAAGTGACGTAAAAGCTAGGATCCGCAAATCAAACTGTGCGGATATGAACTTCAAACTAAACTTTGTAGTCCTTTTTACCTCATTAATGGGTCACATCAAACCAAAAGGGGTGTGTGATTTGAAGGTACTCGACTATATAAGCCCAAATACAAACATGCCGAGCATAAACTGGTGTACATATGTTTGGAACTGTTTGCACTCATGTAAGAACGGGTGGGAAAAGGGACAGAAGAACAATTACTTTCGTGGGCCGCTTACATTTCTAACTGTAAGTGATTTGTTAATTTGTTAATTAGTTTATTTTATTCGTTAAGCTGGATATTTGTTTAAAATGTATACTGTAAATAAAATGATTTCCCCCTGCATATATGTTTTCTTTGACACTATATATGTTGTACGTTAACTAGTTATTGTTTCTCGTATGAAATAGATGGCCTATGTAGATGGAACCAAGTGTAACTCTCTTTCTGTTGGCCGGAAAAGACCGCCAACATCAGTATGTACAGCAGAGTTACTTAGTGAGCGGGAGACTGAAGAAATCAATTTTGGAGGTTTTGGTTTTGGTGAAATAGAAGGACCGTTTGTTGAGCAAGAAGATCCAATGTCGGATACTATAGAGGTATTACGTATTATTACGATTTATATTTTTTATTGGGATTGCATATACATTTGATTATATAATTAACACTAATGTAATCGATGTTTCAGAGATATTTGTGGAAGTTAAACAAGTACGTTAACTCTATCAGTAAGGAAAGGTACGGGTTTGAAAAAACTCTGGCTGCAGCGGAACATATGTTCCCAGGAGAAAGAATGCTCGCTGGTTTCTTTGAGAAATACATTGCTGTTTTGAATTACCAAGGGGGTAGAAACCAAGGAAGTGTTAATGAAAAAGTTTTGGATGCAAACAGAGCGGAAGAAGATGTGCAAAATAAAGAGGGAGCAAGTTTGGGGAGTGTTGAAGCTATGATATTTGAAGGTGTCCAAAGTCTCGGAGACGGAGATGCTGATATTGGTAGTGCTGAGAGTGGGAAGGTAAATGCGGATGGACTTGATGCACAAACATATAATATGGGACCAGAGACACAGATGTTAGCGAATGCACTGGTGGACAATTTATCATTTTCCGGGTTTGACTCGCCCGAATACATTATGGGTATTCAAACACAAAGGGAGGTTGAATGAAGGGTAGATGAAGTAGATGATGCAATTGAAAGATCTAAACAGTTTGACATGTTTGATGGTCCAAGTTTTAGTCTTGGGTTTACGCAACCATTTCAAGATCTAGATGACTAGGTTGTTACACCTGTAGCAACTAAACCGGTACCAAATTTGGCAATAGAAACTTCAAATCCAGTACCTATTCGTGTTTGTCCACCGGTAACCGTAGTTGGTAACTTTAAGCGTGATAAATAGAAAAGAGTTGGAGCACCATCTGGAGCTAAGAGGTCGCCATTTACCACGAGAGTGGTAGATATTAACAGTCCGTTAAACGCAGAGGAAAGGAGGGTCGCGAAATACCTGTTTAAAACTATTGAAGATGATACGTAAGTAAATTAGTTACTCGTTATATTTTTTTTAACACATATGCAAAAACATTTATTTTCTTTAATATGATGTTTACATATTTCTGAATATTATTGGGCAGCAGTGATCCTTTGTTTAGAACAATAACTGGACAACGGTCTATGCGCGAATAGCTGGAGAGTTTGGACGAATATGAATTTGTTGAAAACAACATTCTGGACACACGGGGTGCTGTACTCAATTACATGGAAGATTATAGAAGCAAAGAATCTCCTTTCAGAATGTTTTTACCAACATTTGTCATGGTAAGAGTAGCGTGTGCATGTTATTTATCAGTCGGTGCAAATATGATAATGATATTGGACTTATATTTAGTATTTCTGAAATATGATTGATCATATAAAGATATAGTTGAAACTTAATCCAACATAATTTAATAAAAAATGCACTTGATGCAGGACTATAAAGTGTACAATCAGTTGTGGAGTCCTGATGGCAGATTTGAATCGTTTATGGAATACGACGCGGTTGCCATGGAAAAGTACAATAAATGGAAACTGTTAAAGGACATCAATATCATAAGTTTTAAAGTCTTGTTTTTAATAAGTAGGGGTCCGTGTAAGTGCGTACGTGTAACATTAATGAATTGGAAAGTTCATATATCTATTATTTTTAAAGTGCATATATGCATTCCTAATAAAATGAAAGAAATAGCATGTAGATCCTTGTGTAAATGAAAAGTGGCCATTAATATTGAATTTATTAAGCTGACGCACTATTAAAATGCAGGTTTTTATCCCAGTTGATAATGGTGGACATAAATTTCTATTTGTTGCCGATCTTAAAAGGTCTTATGTCTTACTAATTAACCCTCACAAGAAAGATAAGATCGTTAAGAAAAGTAAAAGTAATAAAATTGGGATGTGTGACGAAGTGGCAGTAGCGACAATGCTGGTACGTATAATTATTATGTCAGATGAATTGATACATTAATTACTGAAAACTAAATTGGAAAGTGTACAGAGAATCTGAATATATGCTAACAAAATATGGTATTCAATTCAGCGAGATGATTTTGGACGATATCTAATGGTAAAAAATCATAATAAAGCTGAAACCATGATTGGATCTGAACTAGAAGTTGGTGCGTTTGAATGGCCAACTAATAGTATGGAAACAGAAACTGGTATCGTTGTGATGAAGAACATGGAGACATGCATGGGTATAGGATTGGATAAGTTGAATTGTGGCCTGGCTGGAGATACGCGTAAGCTAAAAAAGCAACTTTCAAATTTCAGGAACAGATACGCATCAAAGATCCTTCTGTCCGAATGCAACATCTTTAAGGAAAGAGTGATTCAGAAGATGTCAGGTATTGCAGTTGGAGGAATAGTTGGTATGAAGCCACCCAAAGTACCGATAAAGGGGAATTGAAGAAATGAAGAACTTGTTTTTATTTTGGTTTAATCAACTGTTTTTAGGATATTTCAAAACGGTTTTAAATAATGTTTGTCATTTTGGTGACTGAACAATTTAGTGTCGTTGTGCCGACCTTTATCTCTATGGAATGAATTTTAATGTTTAATGTTACTTTTAACATGAATGCACAATTGAATGTAGGCTAGTTAGAATTCTAGTCACTCATATTATGTTTAGCAAGTTCTTAGCAAGTTTTGGTTGGTAAACTTTTGGTTGGCTGAATGTTGTTGCTTGTAATTCACAATTTTCATGTAATCACAGTATTTTAAATAAAGTTGCAAGACTAGCTTAAGGTAAACTATCATGTAATGTATGTGGATTTTAATGTGTGCATTGATGTCTTAATTGTGGTGCATCAATGTTTATATCCTAAATATGTACTTATATTATTATATATGTTGTGGTGCATCAATGTTTATTTTAATGTGTGAATTGATGTCTTAATTGTGGTGCATCAATGTTTATATACTAAATATGAACTTATAAAACATTACACAGCTAGTAAAACTTTTAAAATAATTTTTTAGTTAACTGTTAAAATCAAAAGGTTAGGATATATTTAGACTTAGGGCTTGTTTTATTGTTGTTCTTGTTTAATTTAGTCCAAATAGCTTTTATAAGTGTCCGAGACCTGTAGTTTGACTTTCTAAGTAAAAAATCTCAGTTTGACCCATCTTATCAAAACTGACCCATTCACTTTTTGCCCAAATCCATTTTGATTTTAAATTTTAATTTTTAATCTACATAACCAAATTGTCTAAAATTATGGAATTAAGTAGTTTGATAGCTTGTTTAACTACTCCTATTTTTGTTTTAATTTTTAGAATTTTTTCTATTAGCTTTTGATAAGCCACGAAACCCCCGACAGAGGCTAGAGGACTGATTTTCAAAGAAAAAAAATTTTTGTTTTTGAATTTTCATGTTTTCTGAAATTTTGCATGGTCATTCTCTGGTTGGTATAATAGTTATAGGTGATTTTTGCAAATTTTTATACTAGCTTATGACCAGCTTTTCATAGGCTTGTAAAGGCCCTCAAACCTGTTTGTTTGTTTTATCAGTTTATGCTTATGATGTTTTATTTGTGGTGCATCAATGTTAGTCTACTAAATATGTATCATTTACCCTGTGCATTGATGTTTTATGTGTACAGGCCTAATATATATGTAATGGTCTATGACCAGCTTTTGATAGGCTTATGACCAGCTTTTGATAGGCTTGTGAAGACCTAATATCTGCTACCTTCGTTAACTTAATTAATATCATACGTGAACTTAAAATAGTCGAACGAATCTTAATTAGCCTAACATAAGTTAATGCATCACAAATGAAACATAACCGCATAAGTTAATGATACTTGAAGTTAAAATAGTCAAACATTACTTAAATTAAACAAGTAGTAAACTAATCGTAACAAGTTCATGAAATTTAAAAAGTTTAAAATAACGAGATGTAAACTACTCGTAAATGTTTACTCGAAACCTGCTTATTCTTCCTTTCTTTCATCTTCTTCATCGACTTCATGTTCGTCGTCAACTTCGTCTTCATCAACATTTTCATCCTCATCAGATGCAACTTCATCAGTATCTTTTTTATTTCGACTCGGACATGTAGCCTTGTTATGACCTTTTTGTTTTCAAATGCTGCATGTACGCTGTTTGAAAGGAACTTTCCTGTTGGTTCTAGCAATTTTTTTGCCTTTACCTTGTTCAACCGCACTTTTAATTCTTCTAGAACCCTTATTTCTAAATTTTACTTTAGGATTCTTAATTATAACTTGCTCAGGTACAGTAACACCCAACAAATCAGCATATAACACATCCTTGTTTTTCTCAACATTTGGTGTTGGCGTCTCATCTTCAATTTTTTTCTTCCACTCTTTGACCGTTGAAAGAAACTCAGCTAACTTGTCACTGTCATTCCTGTACAATCCTCAAGTGTCGAATGAAGCTCAGATGCTAACCTTTCTGTCTCTTCAATGCAAGGACCGTATCTGTGTCTTTTCTCAAGCAAATGCGCAGGAAGGACACCTTTTGTCCAACGACGGTTTATGTATATAGCAGGTATTTTGACAATATCATGAGTACGAAAGACACAAAAGACGTGACGACACAAGAAGCCATGTCGGTTGTAATGACCACACGAGCAGTTGACAGTACCATCTAGTTGATTCAAAACAACCTACAGTAAAGTATCATATAAAAATATTATGGAGGGAAAAATGATATAAATTAAGATTGCGCATACGCACATAAGAATTTATAGGGATAAAAATCATGAAAAACTGAAAATAAATTGACGTTGCTTACCCCGAGCATCTATAATTGTATTAGCTCTCTTGTCCCTGTGTCGTACGGTGCAAGTCTCAACACTACCTTCAGAATGAGCACTAATCTGTGAGCATGCATATAAACTTTTGCGTATTTCTTGTTGTACATCTCTGAATATGGAAGGTGTATAAACGTCACATGCATGCTTCTCAATTGGTAAATCAGTAAACAGGGCCGGCTCGCCCTCATCTGAAGCATTTTCTAACACACGTTGTGTGTATCTTTGTTTCTCCATTGCGGATTCGAAACAAAGCATGAATTGTACAAGCGTGTTACCTTCATGTGAATAAATCTGGAAGAACGCGTTGAAACTCTCCGATCGAGACGTGGTCCTTATCAAACCACACATAGGATTCTCGCTAAAATAGCCTGGGACCCACCTTTCTCTAATTCCGTACATGTCAGACAACCATTTGTTGTTTTGCAAATTATACCTAGTTATCAAGTCATCCCAGCATTTTTCAAAAACCTCAGGCCCGATGTACATATTCCATACTAGTTTGTGGAAATCTTTCCTAAATCGAGAATCAGCCGCAAGATTACCTAATACCTGTTTTATGTGCGCATATGTTATAAAATAACATAATAATAGCAAATTCAATATTGTTAAAATGAAGAATATAAAAGTGGGCAACATAAGATTACCTTGACTGGTAGTTTCTGTGTGATATGCCACATACATAATCGATGGTGCGACTCGGGAAATATTTTAATAACAGCCTTCCTTAGCGCACCGTCCTGGTCTGTTACGGATGTAACAAACGGTGGCTGCTTCTTATGTGTTTTTAAGAACGCCTCTAACATCCAAGAATACGATTCGAAACTCTCATCAGATAGTAACGCAGCACCAAAAGTGACACACTTTTGATGGTGGTTGACGAGTGTCTAAATACTCATCATTTTGTACTAATCTGAACTGCCAAAACATACAAAAACACTCAAAAAAATGCATCATAATACTTAAAATATCTCAGAAGAGTGTTTTATATGTTTCAAATACAAAATATGCAAAAACAAATGAAAAACGTACAAAGTTTGCATAATTGGCAGTTTCAGTCCCTCAAGTTTCAAATACTGTCAAAACTAGTCCCTGAAGGTTTTAAATGAATAAAAAGTCAACTTAAGTCCTTGGGAAACCAAAAATGTTCACAAAACATCCCTGGATAAAAGTTTACACAAACTGGCAATTTTTACCCCTCAAGTTACAAAATTGGCAAAATGGTCCCTGGGTATTCAAAAAATGGAAAATTACAAATAATACCCTTGTACTATGCATGAATGACAAAATGGAACAATTTTGATAACATTTTGAGAAATTACAAGTTTAATCCCTTAAAAATCCAAATTTACAATAAAGGTCCCTGGAGTTTGAAAAATTGCAGAAAAGGTCTCTGGGTGTTTTTAAATGGAAAAATAAATAAATAAGTCCTTGGTTTATTAAATTTGGCAAGTTAAGTCCTTAAAAATACTTTGGGAAATATTACAATTTCAGTCCCTCACTTTTCCCAAATTTACATTTTTGGTCCTTGTCACTAAAAAACCAATCCGGACCCTTTTTATTTCAATAAATCCAAAACCAAATCCAACCCATCCTACCCTACCAGCCCACACACACCCCTAGCCCAACCATAAGCCCAGTCCAAACCCACCCTTTTTATTTAAAAAAGCGCTGACCCGCGTTGACCACCCAAAACCGCCAAACACCCCAGCTCCACTGTTCATCCCCCACCTTCACCCCTGCATTCACCATACCAGGTGGTTTCACCACCACCACCTCACAAATCCAGCTCACCCTCATCACCTTTCCACCTCACACATCAAACCAGATGGGCATTTAATGCCTTCTCCACAATTTTTCACTCCCAAACCACATCCACACCTCTGTTTTCTTACCTAAATCCCCAACTTGCCTAAAAAACTATCTCTTTTGTCTCCTGACACATCCATGTACTCCCAAAGTTCTTTAATTGCAACCCTTTGCCTCCACGTTAACGTGGAGGACTTTGGCGCCAAAAGTGATTTTAAACGGTTATGATCAATTGAGCATAATGGATGGCTCAGATGAAGTGGGAAAGGATCAGAAGAGGTTTCTAAACCTAATTGAAGCCTATAAAGACCAAGAGAAGCAGAGAAGAAGACTATCTAGTTTATTTTCAATAATTGTATGTCGTATTAATATTTTCAAAAGTTCAAGTGTAATTTTAAGCTTTCAAGTTTAAGTTTAAGTGTTCTCAGTGTATTAGTGATCTCTTAAGTCAATAAAATTCAAGTTTGTGTTGTTATCTTAAGTTGTGCCATTTTCAATTTCATATCAATAATCTCAATAAGCTATGTGTTGTTACTGTATGGATTCATGGATTGAGTAAGCTCATATAAGCTCCCATAAGCTCAATAAAGCTTTTAGTAACTTACCAATCAGTTTAATATAAAAAATCTCACAAATTACAAATTGGTCAAAGAAAGTCAACTGTGACATTTGTTTTTGAATTCTGGGTTTCAAGAGTGATTTGGAAGCAAGAAGCTGTGGAATCTGGGTTAGTATCCATTGGTGGATGTTAGGAAAGGTTCTTGGTTATTGGTTCTTGGTTATGAGCAGGAAAGCTTACTTGTAAGTTATCAAAATTCTCTCTTTTACTTTTGTATTATTGCTCTGCTTATTGCTTGCTTTTTCAGCTTCTTAATGCTTATTCAGATTTAGTTAGTGATAGTATAACATAAAAATAGTATCTTGTTTGTTTAAATCAATAGTTACTAAAAAAAATAAAAATCAATCAGTCAATATAGTATATCTTGTGTTCTTGTGTATTTATGGTCATTATCTGTTTCTAAGTGCTTAATTACATCTGATATATCATAATAAGTCATGTTGGTTCATTAGAATAAGTTTTTATAGCCCTTAGCTAATTAAATCTCAAAACAGTCTAGATTAGAGGGTGTTTGGAATAAGCTTTTGAGCTGAGCTCTTATTGTCAATTGGTGATTATCTGTGTTACAATAGTTTGCAGTAGTATCACTTAGGTAAATTAATGCATAAAAGTTTAGGTTTAAACCTCAAAAAGTCAAAATCTAACTCATCTCATCACCACAGTTAACTGTGGTGGAATTTGAGTCCATAACTCATCAAATTTACTCACAAGTTAGTAATTTAGCTTATTTCAATCTTAGTATAACTTAATATGATATAATCAATCAGTAAGATAAGTTAGAAATTCAACAAAGTCAAACTAGTAGTTAATTTCAAAAATAGTCAAAGTGCACATCTCAGATTTTCTCAAAAATTCCAAGATTTGTTTAGAATTATAAAGTAAGATCTAGGACTTAAAATTTGTTGTAGTAATACTCTACCAGCCCATCTTTAAGTTCCAATAAGTTTTATATTTTTAAGATTTTTACCCTAAGCCCCACAGACCCTCAAACTCACTAGCAGGGCAAAGGTGTGCCCTGCTCATTCAGACCCAGTCCATCACCAATACTTTGGTGGTGATTTCTTATCAATCCAGTGGACCCCACATCTCAACCATTAGCTTAATTTATAGCTTATTAGTCCAGCTTTTCACATCTAGGTTTAATTTAGCCATTAGCTTATTGTAGTATAGCTAATTTGACCTAGCTTGTGACCTGTGTTCAAAAACCCTACACTGACCACTCAGTGTGTGATCCCTTTTACCAAGCCCCACTCAGAGTTCCCTAATAAGCCATAAGCCCTGCTTATTGGCTTATTTGAAAGCTTGACAGGTGTACTTGAAAGTTCAGGGTTCATTTTGAACCTCCCCTCACCCTTGTGGACCCCACAGAGGTCCAAAATACCACCCTCAGGCCTGTTTGGTTGTCAGGATTGTGATAAGTGCTTATTTGGATTCCCTGGCTTATCCAGAGTGCTTATTTGTGCTTTTAGTCTTATTTCAAGTTAGTATTCATGTGTAAGAGCTTATTTGATCATTTAAACAACTTTTCACAAAGTCACAAGTCCTAATAAGTTGCTCTGCACATCAGCACACCACCACTACACCACCAACTTAAGTGGTGGCTGCAGCCCACACCAGTAGGTCCCACATCTCAAACCTAGCTTATTACAACCCACCTCCTACCCAGGTTCAAATATTGACCATTAGTCTGACCTATAGACCAGTGGACCCCACCTTAAATTGCCACCAATCTCTGTCCCATTTCTGAGTCAGAAGAAGAATAAGCAAGTGCTTATTTGGGATTCTCAGCTTATTTTAGGAGCTTAACTCATCAAATTTAGTTTAATATAGTTCAAGTAACTTAGGTAAACTAGATTTCACCATAGTGGATCCCACATAACCTCAGTTTAGCTTATTTCTTCATTTGGTCAACCTTAGTCAACTGTTTAAGCTAATAAGCATTCTCAGTGCTTATTCTTAATTTCCAAAGTAGTTGTCTTTATTAAAGTTTCATTATTTAAGTATTTAAATAGTTTTGTAAAAGAAAAACCAGAAAAAGCAAACATAAAAATAGTGATAGCTTCTATTTAATAGAAATTATCTAATTAATTTTTATTTTAGCTTATAAATAAGCATTTGTCCAATTTTATAATTTTATAAATTACTTAGTATCTTAAAGTAGTTAAAATAATTTTCTTAGAATTTTCCTAAGCAGTTTACTATTTATTAGATTTAAAATTAGTTTAATTAATTAAATAGGTAATATTAGTAATTAAATAGATTTATTCAATTTTAATTAACTAAAGTAGAATTTTATATTTTTCCTAAGTTTTATAAAGTAGTTAAGATTTTTAAAAAAATAGTTTCATAATTTCCACTGTTCATTTTATAATTTTCTTATTTAAATTAATTAAATTAGCTTAAAATTAATTAATAAGTAATTAATTAGTCAATTAGTTTAAAAATAATTTTTAGCAAGTTTTTATAATTTTTTAATATTCCTGTAGTGTTTAAATAGTTTTATAAATTTTATCATAATTTTCTAAGGTAATTTAGTATTAATAGTAATTTAAAATAGTTAAAATAGTTTAATTAAATTAAATAGTTATTAATTAATAAAATACTTATAAAAAGACAAAAATATTTATTTTCATTTTTTATACTTTCTTCAAGTTCTTAGTTAAGTTTAGAAATTATTTTTATAAATTTTTAGGTTTATTTGTAATAGTCGTAATTTTTAGTTAATTTAAATTAAGTTTTAAAATTAGATTTTAATTAGTTTTATTAATTAAATAGTAATTAAATATTATAATAATCATTTTCATAATTTCAATTTTATTTTCGATTTTCTTTAATATTAAGTTTTCAAAAGTTTCACTTTTAGTCCCTGTAGTTTGTAACTTGTTAAATACCATTTTTCTCTGTCTGTTATCTGATTATCCGATTTTGTGTTTATTTCTGTATTTCTGTTATAATTTCATATTTTCCAAATATCAAGCAATCAGTAGTATAATCAACCCTCAAATCATATTTGTTACTGTCCTCAGTACCACTCACTTTCCTATCCGTTTACAAATACAATTTCAATCTCGTTGGGATTTAACGATCCGGGGATTTCCCTATATTTCCACGGTCAATATTAACTTGCACTTTCTCCCAGGTGGGCCTAACAGCTTCACAAGGCTGACTGGTTGGTTTGGGAGGAGTCAAAATTTGGCGCCGCTGCCGGGGAGGTTGTTGCGTATTTCAAAACGGTAAAAGTTTAGTGGTTTTCAAAAACCCTCCTGTACAAATATCACCACTTTTTGTAAATTTTCAAGAAAAGCAAAATCATATCTGAAAACGTTCATTAACATTTCTCCTGAAGTGTTAACAACACCAAACAAATCATAAACAACAAAACAAACTGTGAAGTTAAATTACTTCGTATCTTTACGATTACAACCTGAAACAGCTGGTTTAAGGTAAGTTCTGACATTAAATTGCGAACTGAAGAGGAATACATTTATTTCCTCCCGCTAGCCTGCGAGTAATCTTAAAGGAACGATTTCGGTTAACGAATCAGTTTCAAAAATATTGTCCAAGTTTTTTCACTCATACACGAAAAGCCAAAAACATTTTACTGTTAATATAATTACATAAAAGTTTACCACCGCAAACCAAGGCAGAACACCTACCAACTGGGGGTGTGAACATAATAAGTTCCCAAACCTAAGATTCAAAACTTACCATTGTATCCTTGTGGATAGTGTACCTTTTTTAAAGGAGCTGTTCATTTGTGATTATTGGATTTAAGTTCACTGTAGTTTTGCCTCGATCTTGTGTTGAAAACTAATTTTCGTGCATGCGCACTCGTTCACAAACAAAGAATAAAAAGAAGAAAAACGTACCCGAGTTACGTATTGTTGAAGAAGAACACACACTAAAAATGAACGACGAGCCCCCATTCCTTCCCAAGGATGAGCCAGTTCCTGACACCCGAACTATGGAGGAACTGTGTCAACCCACCATGCAAGGGAGGGGTGGACCAATTGCACCACTCACTATTGGAGCCACGGATTTTGGATTAAAACACCACATGATACAACAGATCCAGAATACGTGCCAGTTCCACGGATTGCCAGGTGACGATGCCAACAGGCATCTCGACAAATTTTTAACTGTCACCCAAAGCATGAAACAAAATGGCGTCACCGAAGACGGCCTACGTTTATACTTGTTCCCCTATTCTCTCACTCATCATGCAACTTCATGATTCGATCGACTTCCAAAGAATTCGATCCACACTTTTGATGAGATGATCACTAAATTCCTGGCCAAATATTTTCCACCATCTATGGTCACAAAGCTGAGGAATGATATCAGCAACTTCAGACAGCTTCCCGAAGAGTCCTTATTTGAGGCATGGGAACGCTACAAACTTGCCATTGATCGGTGTCCTAATCATAACATGCTTCTTGTCACCATTATTGATACCTTTTATAATGGTTTGACACTCCGTCATCGTGACACCATCAATGCTGCTGCTGGGGGCACCTTTATGAAAAGGACCCCTGAAGAGTGCTATGACTTAATCGAGAACATGACTGCCCATCATAATTTTTGGGACTCCTCTGCTGAGAGGAACAATTCATTTAAGTCAGACACTCCGGCAAGCAATGAAATATCAATCCTAGCTAAAAAGCTGGATGATTTGTCTACAGCAGTTTTGCGTATCCATCAGAATAATCCTAATCAGGTCAAAACTGTTAACCCGAGTTGTGAAACTTGCGGTGGTCCACATTCCTACATAGAGTGCCCAGCCTCCGGTGGCTTTACTCGTGAAAACATATCCGCAGCTCAAGGTTCCTATAATACGGGAGGTAATTCTTACCAACCGCAAGGGGACCGAAACCTTTTGAGCTACCGTTCTAATAACTACATTGGACCACCAGGGTTTAATCAACCTCAGAATAGGAACAAGAACTTTAACCAGAATCAGAACCAGAACCGAATGAACCAAGGTTATAACAACCAAGGGAATTTCAACTCTAGTCAAAACCAGGTTCCTCAAAATCAAAACCAAGGAAATTATAACAGAAATCAAGGTCAGAACAATTACCCACAGGGTAATTCTCAACAACAAAACCACTTCCAGGGTAATAACAACCAGCAACATGGAAATTTCCAGAACAATCGGGCTCAAAATTTTCCAAACCAAAATCAAGCCATTGTTCCAACTGGACCATCACATGATGAGTTATTAAAACAGTTTATGAAATCCCAAGAAGAACTGAACAAAATGCTGGTTAATCAAATGTCCAACTTACAGAAGTCTTTAAATGATCGACCCTCGGGCTCAGGTACAACTTTACCTAGCAACACGATCGCTAATCCGAGGGGCGATGTAAAGGCGATCACCCCAAGAAGTGGAGTTTCTTACCAAGGACCTACAACTCCCTCTACCTCATCTCCTATCCCTGTAGAGGAATGTGAAATTGAGGATACTACGGATACAGTACTTCCTAAAAACAACGGAGGTACTAATGACATCCCTCCTCCAGTTATCCTGGTCCCAACTCCCTTTAAAAAAGTCAGGTTTGAAACTACCGAAGGTCCTGTTGAAAATCCAAAATCCAACCCAAAAACAACAATTCCATATCCCTCACGATTGCAAGACCAAAAGCTCCGCGAAAAAGCCAATCATCAGATGGAAAAATTCTTTCAAATTTTCCAAGAACTACACTTCGATATTAGTTTCACGGACGCTCTTCTTTTAATGCCCAAATTCGCATCGACAATCAAAAACCTGTTGAGCAATAAAGAAAAAATGTTTGAAATGGCACGAACTCCACTTAATAAGAACTGCTCTGCGATTCTGTTAAAACAGCTTCCCGAAAAGCTAGGAGACCCCGGGAGATTTCTAATACCATGTACTTTCCCGGGTATGATTGAATGCTTTGCCTTGGCCGATCTTGGTGCAAGCATCAATTTAATGCCTTATTCAGTTTGGAAAAAGCTCTCTCTTCAGGCACTTAGTCCCACATGCATGACTCTCGAGCTTGCAGACCGTTCAATTTCACGTCCCATCGGTATTGCCGAGGACGTATTTGTGAGAGTGGGAAAGTTCCACTTTCCGGCGGACTTTGTTGTTGTTGATTTCGATGCTGATTCAAGAGTTCCTCTCATTCTTGGGAGGGGATTCTTGAGAACGGGGCGTGCATTAATCGATGTTTTCGATGAGGAAATCACGTTACGAGTTGGAAATGAAGCTATAACGTTCAACCTTGATCAAACCTCGAGATACTCCTCGAATTATGATGCTGAATCGGTCAACCGAATTGATGTCATTGACATTGCATCCGAGGAGTATGCTCAGGAAATCCTTGGATTCGCTGATAATGGTTCAAGTGGCAATCCCACTACTTCTTCTGGTCCCGTAATTGCTAATTCTTCTCCTTCCTTCACTCCGTTTGGGGGAAGTGATTTCGTCCTTGAGGAATTAAAGGCCTTTCTCAAAAGTGATTCAGTTCCCGAAGGAATTGATTACCAAGAGATTGACCCGGAGGGGGATATACTTCTCCTTGAGGAGTTATTGAACAAAGATCCTTCTCCCATTCCTGTTCTACCTCCACAACTTCATAAGGTGGAAGTCAAATATGTTGAGAAAAATGACGACTTCCCCGAGGTTGAACTTAAGGACCTGCCTCCTCATCTAGAATACGCATTCTTGGAAGGTAACGATAAGTTACCGGTCATTATTGCAAAAGATTTAAAGGATGAGGAGAAAACTGCGCTGCTTAAGGTTTTAAAGTCCCACAAACAAGCAATTGCTTGGAAACTCTCAGACATAAAGGGTATTAACTCGGACTTTTGTACACACAAAATCCTAATGGAAGAGGACTTTAAACCTACTGTGCAGCATCAAAGAAGGGTAAATCCAAAAATACACGAAGTTATAAAAGCTGAAGTTATCAAACTTCTTGATGCGGGATTGATTTACCCTATATCAGATAGTCCTTGGGTTAGCCCAATTCATTGTGTTCCAAAGAAGGGCGGCATTACAGTTATTACAAATGAGGACAACGAGTTAATACCAACTCGTTTGGTCACAGGGTGGCGAGTATGTATTGATTATAGAAAACTTAACGAGGCCACCCGCAAAGACCATTTTCCTCTGCCCTTCATGGATCAAATGCTCGAAAGACTAGCGGGAAATGAGTATTATTGTTTCCTTGACGGCTTCTCGGGTTACTTCCAAATTCCCATTGATCCACAGGATCAAGATAAAACTACCTTCACATGCCCTTACGGGACATTTGCCTATCGTCGCATGCCTTTTGGGTTATGCAATGCTCCGGGCACTTTCCAAAGGTGCATGATGGCTATTTTCCATGATATGATTGGAAAAACCATGGAGGTATTTATGGATGACTTCTCAGTCATCGGGAATTCTTTCAACTCATGCCTCTCCCACTTAGAAAAAATGCTTCAACGTTGTGAAAACACTAATCTTTGTCTAAACTGGGAGAAAAGCCATTTTATGGTTAAAGAGGGCATTGTCCTCGGCCATAAAATTTCAAAAAGTGGGATTGAGGTCGATAAGGCCAAAATTGATGTTAGTGCAAAACTGCCTCATCCCACCACTGTTAAAGGAATAAGGAGTTTTCTCGGACATGCTGGGTTCTATCGGAGATTCATACAGGATTTCTCAAAAATAGCCCGGCCTATGACTCATCTTCTTGAAAAGGATGCTCCTTTTATCTTTTCCCCCGAGTGCATCGAGGCTTTTTCTATTTTAAAGAAAAGGCTTACTGAGGCACCAATCCTTGTTGCCCCCGACTGGGACTTACCTTTTGAACTTATGTGCGATGCTAGCGATTATGCTATTGGTGCAGTTCTGGGGCAACGCAAAACCAAACATTTTCAATCAATACACTACGCAAGTAAGACCATGAATGAGGTTCAAACACACTATACCACCACGGAAAAAGAATTATTAGCTGTGGTATATGCCTTCGAAAAATTTCGGTCTTACTTAATCTTAAACAAAAGCGTGGTGTATACAGACCATTTGGCTTTGAAATACCTGTTCACTAAACAGGATGCAAAGCCAAGACTACTCCGTTGGGTCCTGCTCCTTCAGGAATTCGATATTCTCATAAGAGATAAAAAAGGAGCAGAGAACCTTGCTGCTGATCACTTGTCCCGGTTAGAAAATCCTCATCAGGATATTCTCGAGAGAAAAGAGATAAATGAAACTTTTCCTCTAGAAACTCTAAATCTAATCTCTACCCGGGATAACACCACCATCCCATGGTTTGCCGACTTTGCAAATTACCGTGCGGGAAATTTCGTTGTGAAAGGGATGTCGTCCCAACAGAAAAGAAAATTCTTTAAAGATGTAAAACATTACTTCTGGGACGACCCCTACTTGTTCAAAGTATGTGCGGATCAAGTCATCCGACGGTGTGTCCATGGCCAAGAAGCCATGGAAATTCTTAAAGCTTGTCATGATGGACCCACGGGGGGACATCATAACCCAAACTACACCGCCAAAAAGGTGTTTGATTCAGGATTCTTTTGGCCCACGATATATAAAGACGCCCATGAACTTATCAAAACCTGTGAGGCTTGCCAGCGTCACGGGAATATTTCCAAAAAGAATGAGATGCCGCAAAACGCCATCCAAGTCTGTGAAATATTTGATATGTGGGGCATTGATTTTATGGGGCCATTCCCGTCTTCACGAGGGAATAAGTATATACTCGTCGCTGTCGACTATTTGTCAAAATGGGTTGAGGCAAAAGCCTTACCCACCAATGATGCCCGAGTAGTTTGTAAATTTTTAAAATCTCTCTTTGCCAGATTCGGGACTCCTCGTGCCATTATCAGTGATCGTGGTACTCATTTTTGCAATGAAAAATTTGCAAGAGTAATGCTGAAATATGGTGTAACTCACCGTCTTTCTACAGCATACCACCCCCAAACAAGTGGGCAGGTGGAGGTCTCAAATCGGGGTATTAAGAGAATTCCCGAGAGGACGGTTGGTGAAAACCATGCCTCTTGGTCGGATAAGCTGGACGATGCATTATGGGCTTTCCGCACTGCTTACAAAACACCCATTGGGTGTACTCCTTATAAGCTAGTGTACGGGAAAGCATGTCATCTTCCGATTGAATTAGAACATAAGGCCTATTGGGCCTTAAAACATGCAAATTTCGACCTTCAGACAGCGGGTGATCACCGTAAAGTTCAACTAAACGAACTAAATGAATTACGTGATCAAGCTTATGAAAATTCTTTAATCTATAAAGAAAAGACTAAAAAGATACATGACTCTAAAATAAAGAACCGCGATTTCAACGTTGGTGACAGAGTTCTTCTTTTCAATTCAAGGTTGAAAATTTTCTCGGGTAAACTAAAAACCCGTTGGTCTGGACCATTTACTATAACCAAAGTATACCCATATGGAACTGTTGAGTTATTGCAACCCGACGGTCCCAATTTTAAAGTAAATGGTCATCGTTTAAAACACTATTTTGGAGGGGACATACAACCAATGGTTGTCCCGGATCTCCAAACTTACCCCATGGACCAATAAATTCGGGGTCGAGTCAAGCTAGTGACTCGGTTAACAAAAACTAGTTTCCCCAAGGACAATTTTAATTCGGGGTCGAGTCAAGCTAGTGACTCGGGAATCAAAAACAAGCTACCTCAAGGACAAATAAAATTCGAGGTCGAGTCAAGCTAGCGACTCGGTAATCAAAAACAGTAGCAGTATGGGTTTTCACCCATATTTCTGTCTTCTCATCCCTTTCTACCACCCTAGTGTGGGGGAGACGAACCACATGTTGTACATATGTAAATATTTTTTCTTAAAAAAAAAATGGTATAAGACATATAAAAAGAAAAAAGTGAGTTTGTATGTAAATAGAGTAAAATAAACGGTTAATAGTATTGCCTTCTTACGTTCTAAGTCTTGGTGGGACACCAAGTACTGTGAATATTGAGGGCAATATTCAGTTCTAAGTGTGGGGGAGCGTTCTCACGAATGCAAATTACAACACATGTTCCATCAAGAACCCCCATTTGATCAAAATTACCAGTTTTTTCACACTTAGAAATGCAAATAATGGCATCAATCCTCCATGTCTAACCCACAACAGGATTGGCTAGTCCAGGAGCAAACGGCTCTTGGTAAAGACATCTCAAATCCGTTTACGGCTTGCAATTTGCCAAAAATTGTACGGTTCCTCAACTCCCCAAAAACAAATGAGTTGGCTAGCCCGCAAGATTATGGCTTGTGGTAAAGGCCGTGGAAAAACCATAATTGGTAATCAGCTCACCAAGATGTTGACTATTCCATCAAGAGTTGGCTAGTCCAGAAGCAAACGGCTTTTGGTAAAGACAAATCAAATCCGTTGACAGCTGGTGGTTTGCTAAAAATCACACGGTTATCAGGTGTGCCACAGTTCTTACACCTGGCTACTCCAGAAGTGATGGCTTTTGGTAAAGAGATAAAATCCATTAATTTTTTCTCAGAAAGATTGCTAGGGACTAGCAATAGTTTAGTGTGGGGGATTGATGAGTGTCTAAATACTCATCATTTTGTACTAATCTGAACTGCCAAAACATACAAAAACACTCAAAAAAATGCATCATAATACTTAAAATATCTCAGAAGAGTGTTTTATATGTTTCAAATACAAAATATGCAAAAACAAATGAAAAACGTACAAAGTTTGCATAATTGGCAGTTTCAGTCCCTCAAGTTTCAAATACTGTCAAAACTAGTCCCTGAAGGTTTTAAATGAATAAAAAGTCAACTTAAGTCCTTGGGAAACCAAAAATGTTCACAAAACATCCCTGGATAAAAGTTTACACAAACTGGCAATTTTTACCCCTCAAGTTACAAAATTGGCAAAATGGTCCTTGGGTATTCAAAAAATGGAAAATTACAAATAATACCCTTGTACTATGCATGAATGACAAAATGGAACAATTTTGATAACATTTTGAGAAATTACAAGTTTAATCCCTTAAAAATCCAAATTTACAATAAAGGTCCCTGGAGTTTGAAAAATTGCAAAAAAGGTCTCTGGGTGTTTTTAAATGGAAAAATAAATAAATAAGTCCTTGGTTTATTAAATTTGGCAAGTTAAGTCCTTAAAAATACTTTGGGAAATATTACAATTTCAGTCCCTCACTTTTCCCAAATTTACATTTTTGGTCCTTGTCACTAAAAAACCAATCCGGACCCTTTTTATTTCAATAAATCCAAAACCAAATCCAACCCATCCTACCCTACCAGCCCACACACACCCCTAGCCCAACCATAAGCCCAGTCCAAACCCACCCTTTTTATTTAAAAAAGCGCTGACCCGCGTTGACCACCCAAAACCGCCAAACACCCCAGCTCCACTGTTCATCCCCCACCTTCACCCCTGCATTCACCATACCAGGTGGTTTCACCACCACCACCTCACAAATCCAGCTCACCCTCATCACCTTTCCACCTCACACATCAAACCAGATGGGCATTTAATGCCTTCTCCACAATTTTTCACTCCCAAACCACATCCACACCTCTGTTTTCTTACCTAAATCCCCAACTTGCCTAAAAAACTATCTCTTTTGTCTCCTGACACATCCATGTACTCCCAAAGTTCTTTAATTGCAACCCTTTGCCTCCACGTTAACGTGGAGGACTTTGGCGCCAAAAGTGATTTTAAACGGTTATGATCAATTGAGCATAATGGATGGCTCAGATGAAGTGGGAAAGGATCAGAAGAGGTTTCTAAACCTAATTGAAGCCTATAAAGACCAAGAGAAGCAGAGAAGAAGACTATCTAGTTTATTTTCAATAATTGTATGTCGTATTAATATTTTCAAAAGTTCAAGTGTAATTTTAAGCTTTCAAGTTTAAGTTTAAGTGTTCTCAGTGTATTAGTGATCTCTTAAGTCAATAAAATTCAAGTTTGTGTTGTTATCTTAAGTTGTGCCATTTTCAATTTCATATCAATAATCTCAATAAGCTATGTGTTGTTACTGTATGGATTCATGGATTGAGTAAGCTCATATAAGCTCCCATAAGCTCAATAAAGCTTTTAGTAACTTACCAATCAGTTTAATATAAAAAATCTCACAAATTACAAATTGGTCAAAGAAAGTCAACTGTGACATTTGTTTTTGAATTCTGGGTTTCAAGAGTGATTTGGAAGCAAGAAGCTGTGGAATCTGGGTTAGTATCCATTGGTGGATGTTAGGAAAGGTTCTTGGTTATTGGTTCTTGGTTATGAGCAGGAAAGCTTACTTGTAAGTTATCAAAATTCTCTCTTTTACTTTTGTATTATTGCTCTGCTTATTGCTTGCTTTTTCAGCTTCTTAATGCTTATTCAGATTTAGTTAGTGATAGTATAACATAAAAATAGTATCTTGTTTGTTTAAATCAATAGTTACTAAAAAAAATAAAAATCAATCAGTCAATATAGTATATCTTGTGTTCTTGTGTATTTATGGTCATTATCTGTTTCTAAGTGCTTAATTACATCTGATATATCATAATAAGTCATGTTGGTTCATTAGAATAAGTTTTTATAGCCCTTAGCTAATTAAATCTCAAAACAGTCTAGATTAGAGGGTGTTTGGAATAAGCTTTTGAGCTGAGCTCTTATTGTCAATTGGTGATTATCTGTGTTACAATAGTTTGCAGTAGTATCACTTAGGTAAATTAATGCATAAAAGTTTAGGTTTAAACCTCAAAAAGTCAAAATCTAACTCATCTCATCACCACAGTTAACTGTGGTGGAATTTGAGTCCATAACTCATCAAATTTACTCACAAGTTAGTAATTTAGCTTATTTCAATCTTAGTATAACTTAATATGATATAATCAATCAGTAAGATAAGTTAGAAATTCAACAAAGTCAAACTAGTAGTTAATTTCAAAAATAGTCAAAGTGCACATCTCAGATTTTCTCAAAAATTCCAAGATTTGTTTAGAATTATAGAGTAAGATCTAGGACTTAAAATTTGTTGTAGTAATACTCTACCAGCCCATCTTTAAGTTCCAATAAGTTTTATATTTTTAAGATTTTTACCCTAAGCCCCACAGACCCTCAAACTCACTAGCAGGGCAAAGGTGTGCCCTGCTCATTCAGACCCAGTCCATCACCAATACTTTGGTGGTGATTTCTTATCAATCCAGTGGACCCTACATCTCAACCATTAGCTTAATTTATAGCTTATTAGTCCAGCTTTTCACATCTAGGTTTAATTTAGCCATTAGCTTATTGTAGTATAGCTAATTTGACCTAGCTTGTGACCTGTGTTCAAAAACCCTACACTGACCACTCAGTGTGTGATCCCTTTTACCAAGCCCCACTCAGAGTTCCCTAATAAGCCATAAGCCCTGCTTATTGGCTTATTTGAAAGCTTGACAGGTGTACTTGAAAGTTCAGGGTTCATTTTGAACCTCCCCTCACCCTTGTGGACCCCACAAAGGTCCAAAATACCACCCTCAGGCCTGTTTGGTTGTCAGGATTGTGATAAGTGCTTATTTGGATTCCCTGGCTTATCCAGAGTGCTTATTTGTGCTTTTAGTCTTATTTCAAGTTAGTATTCATGTGTAAGAGCTTATTTGATCATTTAAACAACTTTTCACAAAGTCACAAGTCCTAATAAGTTGCCCTGCACATCAGCACACCACCACTACACCACCAACTTAAGTGGTGGCTGCAGCCCACACCAGTAGGTCCCACATCTCAAACCTAGCTTATTACAACCCACCTCCTACCCAGGTTCAAATATTGACCATTAGTTTGACCTATAGACCAGTGGACCCCACCTTAAATTGCCACCAATCTCTGTCCCATTTCTGAGTCAGAAGAAGAATAAGCAAGTGCTTATTTGGGATTCTCAGCTTATTTTAGGAGCTTAACTCATCAAATTTAGTTTAATATAGTTCAAGTAACTTAGGTAAACTAGATTTCACCATAGTGGACCCCACATAACCTCAGTTTAGCCTATTTCTTCATTTGGTCAACCTTAGTCAATTGTTTAAGCTAATAAGCATTCTCAGTGCTTATTCTTAATTTCCAAAGTAGTTGTCTTTATTAAAGTTTCATTATTTAAGTATTTAAATAGTTTTGTAAAAGAAAAACCAGAAAAAGCAAACATAAAAATAGTGATAGCTTCTATTTAATAGAAATTATCTAATTAATTTTCATTTTAGCTTATAAATAAGCATTTGTCCAATTTTATAATTTTATAAATTACTTAGTATCTTAAAGTAGTTAAAATAATTTTCTTAGAATTTTCCTAAGCAGTTTACTATTTATTAGATTTAAAACTAGTTTAATTAATTAAATAGGTAATATTAGTAATTAAATAGATTTATTTAATTTTAATTAACTAAAGTAGAATTTTATATTTTTCCTAAGTTTTATAAAGTAGTTAAGATTTTTAAAACAATAGTTTCATAATTTCCACTGTTCATTTTATAATTTTCTTATTTAAATTAATTAAATTAGCTTAAAATTAATTAATAAGTAATTAATTAGTCAATTAGTTTAAAAATAATTTTTAGCAAGTTTTTATAATTTTTTAATATTCCTGTAGTGTTTAAATAGTTTTATAAATTTTATCATAATTTTCTAAGGTAATTTAGTATTAATAGTAATTTAAAATAGTTAAAATAGTTTAATTAAATTAAATAGTTATTAATTAATAAAATACTTATAAAAAGACAAAAATATTTATTTTCATTTTTTATACTTTCTTCAAGTTCTTATTTAAGTTTAGAAATTATTTTTATAAATTTTTAGGTTTATTTGTAATAGTTGTAATTTTTAGTTAATTTAAATTAAGTTTTAAAATTAGATTTTAATTAGTTTTATTAATTAAATAGTAATTAAATATTATAATAATCATTTTCATGATTTCAATTTTATTTTCTATTTTCTTTAATA
>JARVZY010006519.1:2500-12500 GCA_030686995.1 Artemisia argyi
CTCTTGTATCAGTAAACCATCACCCATTAATACAACACCAACATTAGTTGATTCCAAATTAAGAGCAATGCCTATTGTACCCTCTTGAAATTCTACTAATTCACCCGCCATTACTTCATCAAGACCATGAATACGAGCAATGCCATCACCTACTTGAAGTACGGTACCAGTATTTACAATCTTTACTTCTCTATTATATTGCTCAATACGTTCGCGGATAATATTACTAATTTCGTCGGCTTGAATGGTTACCATGAGTATTTCTTAATTCTTTTTTGAAAAAAAAAAAAAAATAAATAAATCAAAAATAATGCCTAAATGTAGAAGGACTAATCCGTTATTTGTTTCATCGCCCCCAATATGCCAATATTGGCACTGATAGTACGTAAATGTAACTCACTGTTTAAACAACTATTCAGAGTTCCTAGAGCTCCTTGTAAGGCTTGTTGGAAAACCCGTTGTCGGACTTGATTACTGGCCTTTTGTTGTTCAAAATTTATAGTTTCATTTTTGTAATTTTCTAATTGTTCCAAAGTCTTATAAGTTGAATCAATCAAATTCAATTTTTCTCGCTCTATCTCAGAGTATCCATTCACACGAAACTGATCTGCTTCTATTTCTACTTTACGTAAGCGAGTCCGGGCTTTTTCCAGCTGTTCGATGGCCCCCTCGCGCAATTCTTCTGAATTTTTAATCGTCTTCAAGATTCTCTGTTTTCGATTATCTAATAAATCACTTAATGAAAGTAGATTATCTTTCCATTCATTTCAAAAATTCCATGATCCCTTCCCGAACCAAACATGAATCTTTCGATTCATTTGGCTCTCACGCTCAATGTAAATTACCATATCTTTCTTGTTAATGTAATGAGCCTATCCTCTATTCTCTTGTCATATTCCAAAATGAAATCAAAATCTCAAACTAATCCAAGACAAAAAAATTCGGAGGACTCTTCTGACCAAACAAAAAATATGTAATTGTCAGCAAAATTGTTTACTTTTTTAATCCAAGAAGTTTTTCTTACTTTATACACAATACATAGGTCATCGATTCAGCATTGGCTAAAAAAGGGGATAAAATCCCCAATAAGTAGTTCAAATCATTTTATCAATATGAGTGTTCTCTATTGATAAAAATTATTTATTTGAAACCATCTCTATATTAACATAGTGGTAGAAAGAGTACCATGCTGCGTCTGGACTTCAAACAGTTTAGCTTTAACCATGTTAATGGGCCCATATTATTGGTTGATAGAGAATCAAAGTGGATTTTCCAATAAATTACGAAATGCTATAGTTCTTACATATGATTTCTGAATTTATTCAGAAGTAATTCGCGAGATCATGCACCCTTCTTTCTTAGGTATAACTTTCCTAGTTATAAGAGAAAAAGTACATCTGGTTGGATCCAGCCTATTCTTGAAATAAACAACTCGCACACACTCCCTTTCCAAAAAAGATCAAGACCCCAAGCACTACACTTAGATTTATTAGATTTGTTGCTAAAATATCGGTATTAAACCCGAAACTCCCGGCGGATGGCCATTGGCCCAAAGAAACGAAAGAATCGGTTACATTTTTCATATGATCTCCTCTATAGATAGACTAAAAAATCGAACAGAGTTCTTTTTGTATTACTTTGCCCTATATCTATATATTTCTAGTTTCCTACTTTCTAAATCGAATCAAAAATCTATTAGATTTAGAAATATTGAATTACCTTCTTGGTTGCAACCCCTCTTAAAAGGCCTACGAACACAAACGGGAAGGATGAAAGCGAGTTTGTATGCTAATTCCTCATCCGCAAATCAGCCCTTCCCGTGGGTTATTTTCTCAACGAATAAGTAATTCTAGGAATGAAATCTTTATATAATTCGAAAAAGCAAAGCACAAGTCCAAGGCAATAAAATATGAAAAATAAAAATTTTTCATATTTCTAATATTAAACAAAAGGATTAGCAAATAAAAGTGCTAATGCTACAACCAAGCCATAAATTGTTAAAGCTTCCATGAAAGCTAGACTAAGCAATAAAGTACCTCGTATTTTTCCCTCCGCCTCGGGCTGTCTCGCGATACCTTCTACAGCTTGACCCGCAGCAGTACCTTGACCAACTCCAGGTCCAATAGAAGCAAGCCCTACAGCCAATCCAGCAGCAATAACGGAAGCGGCAGAAATCAGTGGATTCATGATAAGTTCCTCGTACCAAAAAAAAAATGGTTAATGATACATTCAACCAATGAACTATGACTTAATTATTCGATTGCTACGATTCATCCAGTCAAAGTAACTACGAACTTCGAATTCAAGTAATAACATTCTTGAATTATCAAAACTACTTTGATATCTCTTTTTTAGTTTCTCTCGAGAAAGTCTTTGTGAATCCATACAACTTTAGTTTTTCCGTTTCTTTGTCCCGAACCGCTCTTTGACTTTGAATTCTTCGATTTTTTTATTGACTTCATCTTCAACTCACAGTCACATATGAGACAGAAGGACTTCTATAGAATCCCCATCTACACTCATATTCGATTAGTAGGGAAATTTAGATATATCTTTAGCTCGTATATAACTAGTCAATATCTAATATCACATATACATGTCTTTCTTCCACAATGTAAACCCACTCTTTCTTCATCTTGAATGCAATCGGATTTAATAAGGATGCGTCTAACCCTTGACAAGAGTTAACTTATCGCCATTCAATTCCATATACCTAGTTCGACCTTCCCTCTACGAACCATTTATGAATCCCCTTTGTTATAAATTTTCCTTTCCCTTCCCCCTTGTTTATCATTATCCTGCAACCTAAATTGATAAGATAATCAATGGATAAATTCATTGGGCCGAATCGTTACATAGAAATTAATTTGATTGATCTAAGTTCATATAATTGATTATTTATTAATATTTTCGTTTGGTCAATCGTTGAATAAAATCAACTCAAAAGGCGAATCGTTTGATAGAACATCCTTTTTATTTAATAACACGTCGTAATATCGCAAGACTTCTTAGTCAAATTAGGAGTCCAAATAGTGAATATTCGGATTGGATGACCAATCTAAATTGAATATTCATTGAGGGGAAGGTTTTATTATGGTATAAATGGACCAAATGGGAATTTTAGGAAAAAGATCTTTGAGATCTCTTTCCTTTTTTTCTACTCTAATATCAATATTGTAATCTTTATTGTAATCTTTTTTTCTATTACTCGAGATCGTATATAGTGTAGTTGTATATTTTTATTCCCTAAGTAAATTTTTTTAGCCATGCACACATTGCCTTAGATTAAACTAAAAAAAAAAAGACTATTTAGAAAACTAGTCAATGGTGGCCTTCCATGGATTCACCTATATAAGCCGCGGCTAAAGTTGCAAAAATAAGAGCTTGAATACCACTTGTAAATAATCCAAGGAACATGACAGGGATAGGAACCACCGAAGGTACTAAAGAAACAAGAACAACAACTACTAATTCATCAGCTAATATATTTCCGAAAAGTCGAAAACTAAGTGATAGGGGCTTTGTGAAATCTTCTAAGATGTTAATAGGTAAAAGAATTGGAGTTGGTTGAATATATTTCCCGAAATAACTTAATCCTTTTTTGCTAAGACCCGCATAGAAATATGCCACTGACGTGAGTAAAGCCAAAGCAACAGTAGTATTTATATCATTCGTGGGTGCGGCTAACTCCCCATGAGGTAATTGTATGAGTTTCCAAGGTAAAAGGGCGCCTGACCAATTAGAAACAAAAATAAATAGAAACATAGTTCCAATAAAAGGAACCCAAGGACCATACTCCTCTCCAATTTGAGTTTTACTCACATCTCGAATAAATTCAAGGACATATTCGAAGAAATTCTGACCACCGGTCGGAATGGTTTGTGGGTTCCGAACGGCTAGAGCGGCTGAACCTAATAAGATAGCAATTACAACCCAAGAAGTAATAAGTACTTGGCCGTGGACTTGGAAACCCCCGATTTTCCAATAAAAATGTTGGCCTACTTCCACACCGGATAGATCATATAATCCGTTTAGTGTGTTGATGGAACATGATAGAACATTCATATTGCCCTCTGACAAAAATAGAACTTTAAACAAAATTATTTTGATTCAACCATCTCTTTCTCGACTTGACTACTTGAATCGTATATTTTGAATACCAACTAATCAAATTATATTCCTTGTTATTTTTATCTCTTTTTTGAGATTAAGAAATAGTAACCGATTCGATAAATCTATGAAGGTTCCGAAATGAAATAAGTTATTTATCTTATTATTAATCACGGATTTCTTATATAGCCAGAACGTCCCTCACAAATTGCAAATACTAATTTGTTAAGAATTAATCGGATTGAAGATATAGCGTCATCATTCGCTGGAATCGAAATGTCTGCGAGATCAGGGTCACAATTTGTATCGATTAAACAAATTGTTGGAATTCCCAACGTGATACATTCTTGAAGGGCCGTATATTCTTCGTGCTGATCAACGATGATTACAATATCGGGTAACCCTGTCATATATTTAATCCCGCCCAGATATTTTTGCAAATGAGATAATTGTCTTTTCAACATAGCCGCATCTCTTTTCGGAAGACGGTTGAGTCCCCCTGTTTTTTGTTCGGTTCTCAAGTCTCTAAACTTATGAAGTCTCGTTTCTGTAGTGGACCAATTTGTTAACATACCACCGAGCCATTTTTTATTAACATAATGACACCTAGCCCTTATTGCAGCCCATGCTACTGAATCAGCTTCTTTATTTTTAGTTCCAACAATTAAGAATTGTTTTCCCTTACTTGCTGCATCAAAAACCAAATCACAAGCTTCTGATAAAAAACGAGCAGTTCTAGTAAGATTTATAATATGAATACCTTTACGTTTTGCAGAGATATAAGGTGCCATTTTAGGATTCCATTTCCTAGTACCATGGCCAAAATGAACTCCTGCTTCCATCATCTCTTCTAAATTAATGTTCCAATATCTTCTTGTCATTTCTCCCCACACTGCCTCCCCCCTTTGATTTGAAAAAAAAGCGAAGAGGTACCCTGAAATAAATAATTGTTCCGATGGAACCTTCTCTGCTACCGTAGATTGGCGTCGATACACAGTTCAAGCCATTATTCTTTTCTATTTGTTATTTTTTTATTACTATTATCAAATCAAATGACTGGACCAACGGATCCTTTTAAAAGAGAAAAGAAAGGGGTTAATCTGCTCTTATGGATCATTAAATCCTAAAAAAAAGATTGTTCTTGTGTATCATGGAAATTCTTTGAAAGGCAAGAATCTAATAATTTTCTATGGTAAAACAAAATATCTTTCATTTCCCCCTCTAATAGATTCTTTTTTTGGGGTTCAAAGGCAATGTTGTTAGGAATGTTGTTAGGTTCGTTTGATGGTGTTTTGAAGCCGCTACCAACAGGTATCATCCCCCCCAGAACAACGTTTTCTTTCAGGCCTTTCAACCAATCGATACGCCCCAGGAGAGCTGCTTTTGCTAAAACCCGAGCGGTTTCTTGAAAACTCGCTTCGGATATGAAACTTTGAGTATTCATAGATGCTCTTGTTATTCCCAATAAGACGGCTTGGTAACAGATCGCTTCTTCCAAAGCGCGCCCCATTCGTTCCGCTCGCAACAATCCAATAAGTTCTCCGGGCGAAAAAACATTAGACATTTCATCTTCTGAAACCAATACTTTTGATGTTATTTGACGTACAATAATTTCTATATGCCGATTATGTATCTGCACCCCCTGGGATCGATAAACCTTTTGGACCTTATTAACCAAAGAGATACGACTTTGCACTATAGTTAGCTCAGCACCAATCAAGAATGCCCAAGGAATTCCAAGAATTCTTGTTATACATTTATTCCAACTCTCAATCCTTTTTTCGAGATTCATCGATATTGAATCAATTGAACGCACTTCTAACACCTGTTCCACTTTTGGAAGACCTTGGGTTATATCACCAGATCTGGATTTTTCATATATAAATGTAACTAATGTATCTCCTTCGTAAAGGATTTCCCCATAATGCCCATGAACAGTTGCTCCTGGAGTAGCCAAATAAGGCTTAGCCGATCGTATTACCACAGAGTCAACTTGAAGAATTAGAACTTGACCCGATTTTAAATGCGGTCCTTTTTTGGCTATACATACATTTTCACAAAGAAACTGCCCAAGACTAACGATTGTAGATGTCTCTTCACAATAATTGTAATGGAGAAAATACCAATTCAAATTCAATGGATTCAAAATGATGTTACTGCACGAATAGGGATTATAAATTTTACCATTTTCATCCAGTAAATAATATTTAAGTATTTGAAAAATCTGTTTTAAATTATCAAGTTGCAAATAGTTAGTTACCAAGATCTGATTATGGGTTATTAAATGGGAAAATAAATCAAAATTATAAATTGGAAAGCCTGTTCCTAAGGGGCCCAACGAATTCCTAATTGGAATGAGCAGGTCCTTTTTGATTGATTCTTTTATCACATTGGTTGATTTTACATCGTTGAATGGGCCTATTCGAGAACAATTAGATGATGACAAAATTATCAAAGATTGAGATTCCTTATTTCGATTCAATAACGTATGAATAGTTCCTTGATTTGGATTAAGGGATTCTTGAATCCTTGGCTTGGGATTGGAATAGGAATAAATGGAAGAAAACGGATTGACATTAGCGCGATCTGATCCATTCTCAGAGATCAATCCTGAACCCGACAGATCATTTCTTTTTCCGGTATACGAAATAGGGGACTTCGCTAAGTCGATTCTTAGAAAATCTCTAATCAAACCATTTGTCCTTATTTCAACAAAGGAAGCACAGGCCTTTTCGATCTTTTTGTCTTGGTCCCAGTTCAGCACTAAACAAGTCCGAACTAATTGAATATTTGTGTCCCAAATTTCAAGAATTGGGTCGTAATAAAGGATATAATTGACAACTCGAAGTTGTAGATTATCACTTTCCTGCAAGAGATCCGGCGGGAAAAGTCTTCCTAAATTTATACCATCTGTTTTTTTATATGGGACTACAGGTTGAACCAAAACAAAATAATTTTTTTCATACCTGGAAAGTTTCATTCGTTGGATATAGAGCCAATTTTTCAATTTTTTGTATTCTTTGGAATTCTGTTTTCCCCCTCCTGGTGGTATCAATCGGAATGCCTTATTTGTCTTTCCAGGAAAATGGATATCTCCAGAAAAGATTATCAGTTTAATTTTTTCTGCTTTTTTCTTCACTCGGACCAATCCGCCTACCCGACTTCTTCGATTTAAAGTTATTTGTGTATCTACCCCAATAATACTATTGTGCCGTACCATTATGGAAGAAGATTCGGCCAAAATGTGGACTTCCACGGGAATAAAAAAAAATGGATTTACTTCCTTTTGGTATTTTGGCCAAAGTACATTGACTCCTCGATATTCAATCAAATCCTCTTCGTTGACGATTGAATTAAGTTCTCTAGTCTCATATTTAGTAAGTCCCGAGCTCTTTCTTATATATCGAGGATCATCAAAATAAGCAAGAATACTATTTCTACGGAGAATACCATTTCTGGGGATTTCAATTGAGATACCCGAAGAAGGTATGAGTGGGTTCTCTCCTTCTGGAATCGATTCGAGTGGGATGATGACTCTATTTCTTCGCCTCTTTGCCAATAAATCAGAATTCCCCTCGAGAATGGACGGATATCTGAGATTCCAACGACCAGTACATGTCATTCGATTAAGTTCTGAATAATCAGGAATCCTATCTCCTTTTTGATTTTTACCAGAAAAATACGAACTAAAAAATTTGTGTCTAACTTGATTATTAGTTACTGAGGGGTTAGAAATATATCTTCGCTTAACAGAAAGAGAATAAGCGTTTATTTGATCTTGATCCTTATGGATCGAACAGGGGCCTGGACTGGATCTCCAGGGCTCCCCTAATAATATCCATAAATGACTTGTTTTTGGTAAGAGATGAATATTACCATATGTAAATTCAGGTGCATGGTACACATCGGTATTCCAGTGCATTTCGCCCTCTGAGTCAGAATAAATATGTTTTCGAACTTTCTCTTTCAAATTCAAAGTGGATGTTCTCGCGCGAATCTCAGCAATGACTTGTTCTGATTCTACATATTGATCATTTTGAACTAAAAGAAAACTTTTGGGCGGAATACACACATTGTGTATAATATCTTCACTCTCAATAGTTACATATAAGTCTCTAGAACATAGAAAAGCAGGATGTCCATGACGTGTACGTGTCGGATGAACCAAATCCTCGTTGAATTTTATTTTTCCATTAGAAGGGGCTCGCACATGTTCTGCAGTACCCCCTGTGAATACTCCGCCGGTATGAAAAGTTCTTAATGTTAATTGAGTGCCCGGTTCTCCAATAGATTGACCTGCAATAATACCTACAGCTTCTCCCAATTCGACCAGGTCGTCATGAGCTGGACTTCGGCCATAACATAATTGACAAATCCACGACGTACTCCTACAAGTAAAGGGAGTTCGAATAGAGATTGGTTGTGCTCTAAAAGTTATGAATCTATTGACAAGTCCAACTCCAATATCTTGATTTCTAGTAGCAATGCATCGCGAACCTATATATACATGATCTGCTAATACACGCCCAATTAATGTTTGGATAAAAATCCTGTCCGCCATCATTCCATTTCGAGGACTTACAGAAATACCTCGGACGGTGCCGCAATCTGTTCGACGTACAACAATGTGTTGAACTACTTCAACAAGTCTGCGCGTGAGATATCCTGCATCTGATGTTCGGATAGCGGTATCCACAACTCCTTTACGGGCTCCGTAACAAGAAATAATATATTCTGTTAAAGAGAGTCCTTCGCGTAAATTGCTTTGAATGGGTAAATCAATCATTTGCCCTTGGGGATCCGACATTAATCCTCTCATACCTACTAATTGATGTACCTGAGATGCATTTCCTCTGGCTCCCGAAAAAGACATTATATGGACTGGATTAAAAGGATCGGTCATCCGAAAATTAGGATTCATTTCTTGTCGCAAATATTCACTTGTGGCATACCAGATCTCGATCGATTGACGTAATTTTTCTACCGCGTGTACATTCCCATAATGATGGTGTTTTTCCAAAATAAAACTTTGTTGTTCAGCGTCTTGAACTAGCCATCTTTTAGAAGGTATTGTTAAAAGATCATCAATTCCTAATGAAATGGATGCGGCGGTAGCTTGTCGGAAACCCAGAGTCTTTACTTGATCCAGGATATGTGATGTATATCCTATTCCATAGTGATCAATAAATCGACTAATAAGTCGTTTCATGGCAGTTCCGTCTATCATTTTATTGTGAAAGACCTGAGTGGGCCGTTCTGCCATCAGTACCTCCATATTGCGCTGAGTAGAATTTGACAATGGGTTTGAGTCAGTGATTGTAAAACTTCCTTTTCTAGATCTTGATTCACGTAGAAATTCCGCAATTGCAATTATAGTCCTAGTTAACCCGGTGAGACTCGAATTCCCCCTGGTAGCATAGAATTACAACAGCCCTGCCAAAACCCCTGTATGGCTTCTTCTATTTCTCGATAAAGAGAAATATGACCGAGAGTGGTTCGAATATATATATAAAGAATTTCTTTTTTTATACTTCTTACTATTAGATAGTGTCCATAAATCTCATAATAGGTCCCCAAAGATTCATAGTGAATTTCGATGGGAGTTTCTCTTGCAGCAATAACGCGTTGATCTAGTCGCCACCGCAGCCACAAGGGACTACCTAAATTGATGCGTTTTTGCCGATAAGCTCCAATTGCATCATAGGCATTAGAAAAAAAAGGTTCTTTTTTTTTTGTATACTTATAGTTATTATCTTCATTTTGATAGTTTATACGATTACATGGATTATACCTATTTACACAAATACCCCGACGATTTCCACTCGTTAAGAAATAGAGTCCACTAAGCATATCTTGAGTTGGTGCAGAAATGGGATCTCCAATAGTTGGA
>JARVZY010006519.1:17500-26143 GCA_030686995.1 Artemisia argyi
GCCTACTCACACGAACCCATATCCTTGCTTTTCTATCAATCTCTAATTCTAATCTTCCTCCCCAATCTGATATTATAGTGCCGGTATAGACCGAAATTCCGTTATCATTCAATTCTGACTGGTAATAAATACCGGGACTTTGCAATATTTGATTGATTACAATTCTATAAATTCCATTTACTATAAACGCTCCCAGAGAAGTCATTAGAGGTATCTTTCCTATCAAAATTGTTTGTTCTTGGATATACCTACGCCTATCGTTTTTCCAAATGAGTCTAGCGGATACATATAATTCAGAAGAATATGTGAGTGATTCATACACAGCATCTCTTTCCTTTATCAGGGGTTCTACCAATTGATATCTTTCCAAAAATAATTCAAAGTCAATTTCTTGATTTGTATCTTCAATTTTAGGAAACTTAGAAAGTTCTTCTGTCAAACCCTGATCAATGAACCTACAAAATCCTTCAAATTGTATCTGATTAAATCCAGGTATTGTGGACATTGCGTCTATCCCGGATTATTTTGAAATTGTCAGTTATTTATATTCATCCATATCGAATTCTCTAAAAAAAAAAAAAAAAATACCATTTTTGCTGGCGCATTATCCATCAAAATCAAATCTAGCAATGATGGAATTTGGATTCTATGAATCTTTGACTGGAATCTATGAAATAGGTGGAATAAAAATTTATACTGAACTTGAATTAATTGTCATTTTTAAGAGATGCAACCGAAACAGAATTGATAAAACAGTCCTAGAAACCCAATTCTCCCACTTAGGCTTACAATGCTTTGGGATTGATAATATCAAAACTTATTAATTATATTATAATGTATAATAACGGCATAGATATTCTAATCTACTTCAATATTGAATACCAGAAAACTGTATGAATGTTGTATTTATTAACTTATATTATTATTAACGCGGGTATAGCTAATCTAGATCTCCGTCTTCTCTCTTCTTTTATTGCCCTCTTGTCCTGTCCTGTCGTGTCGTTAATTGACAGTATGACTTAGGGCTCAATATAATTTGACCGAACAAATCATAGTTTGGTAAACCACCTTGAATCTACTGCGGAGTGAAGGATCTTGGATCCAACGCATAACCCTTTGGGAATCAGAAAGATAAAGACGAGAAAGACCAATGAAATCAAGTTTCAAGATTGTATAGTTTAATGGTAAAGTTTGATTACCATTAATCCTCAGAATAGTTAACGAGTTTTTCCCTTTTATTTATATACTATGCATCACCTAAATCCTAAAGGCGGCTCCAGGCCTGAGTTATATTAAGTTAAGGTGGCCTTAGTTACCTATGGTATTTGTCTTATTACCTATTTCTAGTTGATTTATGAATGAAGGTGGCATAGGCCCCTATGGTCCAGTGGTTACGACCTCTCTCTTTCACGGAGGAAAACGAGGGTTCAAGTCCCTCTGGGGGTATACCAAGACTAAAGACTATAGGAGTGGGATTTTCTATCAAGTGATCCGTATTTGTCAAGTCCTTCTATTAGTCTACTCAGAAGAGACTTTCTATTTTATATCAAATGTTATATTTGATTTCAAGTGATATGTATTTGTCAAGTCTACTTGGGAGACGAAAGGAAGTTGATTATGGAACGTCTAAAATGAATTAGGCGTTGGGTCGATGCCCGAGTGGTTAATGGGGACGGACTGTAAATTCGTTGGCAATATGTCTACGCTGGTTCAAATCCAGCTCGGCCCAACAATTCGCCAATCTACTATCAGATGGTATAACCCTCTTGTTCTTAAGAAATACCTGATACAAGACAAGAGAATAAAAAAAAGAATCTAAATTTTCTGCTAGATCTCTTCTTATTTCCCTGGGATTGTAGTTCAATAGGCTAGAGCACCGCCCTGTCAAGGCGGATGTTACGGGTTCGAGCCCCGTCAGTCCCGACGGATCCAATAAGTACATCAATTCGCCTCTCCATTTTCTGTGAAATGAAGGGACAGAGAGAATAATTGAATTCCGAAGGGGTTTCCCTCTATTTTTTTTTTTTCAGGATTCTCTCGAAGAAAGAACACACCCTAAAATAAAATGAAAATAACTAAAATAGTGAAGTTGACAGAATATTTCATCTTTTCGGCCGCGACTCGTCTTTCTCATACTTCTTTGTTTTGTCTTCCAAAGAAAAGAGGATCACTAAAATTTAAAACCTAATTCCTGTCTTTTTCCACTTCGCTTGTATTGTTTGTTGGTGGGGTTTTGTAGTTAATGGAAACGGACGGGTTAGATTATACTTCATTTGATGGTTCTAGAAGGAAGACCTAAGGTAGGTTATAGAAAAGAAAGAACAGAAAAGAAGGATAAATAAAGGAATTTTTGATTGGTCCGGGAATCCTATCTTGGATTCGGTATGGATAAAAGATCTTCATATGTTATATACTATTAATTCTCCACGACTAATTAATTTAATAGCTCAGATATTGTTATTCATGATATTGATCCGATTCAATATCATCGATAGGTAATGCATTCATTGAATTGACAGGTGAAAGATTTATCATCTCTATGGGATTAAATCCCGAGTTATTGTATTGTGAAATAAAAAAAAACGATGAGATTATGGAAGTAAATATTCTTGCATTTATTGCTACTGCACTGTTCATTTTAGTTCCTACTGCTTTTCTACTTATAATTTACGTAAAAACAGTAAGTCAAAATAATTAATTAATTACTTTAAATGAAACTCGACTTCTGAATTCTTTGAAGAAATCAAAAGAAAAGTATTCTATTTTTGCTGAAATCAAGGGGCTATAATCGGCGATATTCTATGAGATCCGAGAGTATGGTAAGTAAGAAATTGCTTTATTACTTACCATACTCTCTATTAGTGTTATAGTAGTGTATAAAGTTGTACTTGACTTTCTAATAAAAAGGGTATGCTATATTAGCTTCTATCTTCAATCTTCAATTCAATATATGTAGTTATTAATCCATATTTGGAATTGACGTAGGACCCAATCTTTTCTTTCATACATTTATATATATATATATATTTATATTCCAATGAATCTGAAAACTTCCAATGAATCTGAAATAATTGTTTTACTGTTATAGAATACATTTCTCCACTAGAATCTAATGGAATTTCGAAATGAAGATATTTTTATTTGAAAATTATTTCAATTTAAATAAAGAATGCGTTGCAGAACGATCTATAAAACAATTGATACCTTTTCATTTCTCAACTAAATTAGGAGTGCTTCTAAAGTCCACTTCTTCCCCATACTACGAGTGAAAGGGAAAAAGTAAAGACTACCATTAAAGCAGCCCAAGCGAGACTTACTATATCCATGTGAATTATGTCCCTTATCTCTATGATAGAATTATTCCATTATTGCTCACTAATAATAGTAGAATGAATGGTCCAGAGTCAAAAAGGGATTCTGGGCGAACACTATTGATGAATCAATCAAATAAATGGATTTTAAAAATTCCTATATGATTTATAATCCGTACCCTTTCCCGATTGTCTCTCTGAAGGAGTTGGGATATAGTATATTATACTCTTGACGAGGGGGTAAAAATTGTTTTGGGCTTTTTTTTTTATTTTCTATAAAAGGTAAATTATCTATCCAATCTCAATCTAATAGTGATTGAATGCCTGAACACTCAGAGATTCTCGCGAGTCTATATATGTAGATTACAGTATAGAAAGTACTTTCCCAACTAGTAGTGGAATTCTCGGCCGGTTATCCAATGTAATTCAAGACCCAATCAATAGACATTACATTAGCAGTAGAAGAGAATCTGGAAGTCTTGCTTCGACCATTATAATCTTTCTTTGAATTTTAGATTCAAAGATTTCCAATCTTTTACAAAATCCCCAGAACATAAAAAAATAGCGGAACAGAACAAGAGATTTCGATTCGTTTGTTGATGAGGCGGCACCCGGATTTGAACTGGGGAAAAAGGATTTGCAGTCCCCGCCTTACCACTCGGCCATGCCGCCAAAACGATACACAATAGGATAAAAATTTCCCTTTTTGAGTTGTATTAGTAAACTTGAGTTTATTGTACTTGCATCCCTTTTTAATCCTTTTTTCTAAATTTAGAAAAAAATTAGAAAAGAAACCGTTTTTCCCCTTTTGATTGTATTTGATCTGCCCCTTCGATTGATTGTATAGTATCTCAAAACACACAAACTTCCACTCACTTTTATATTGAAAAATCAAATGTATATTTTCACTCAAAAAGCCTAAATTTATGGGAACCATTAACTATTTATTGACTGACAATTCGTGAATTATTCTTGGATTTGAATATCAATTTTGGTTTGCCTAATGACATAAGAATAAGCAAAAATTTTTTGATACATACTTAATTTATTTTTTTAATCAAAAATCCTTCTCAATTTCCATTATAACAAAAATTATAGGTATATGTAAACCCCAGAACGGATATTCTTATACAGATACCAAATTGGCTATTTATATTATAGTATGTTGCCTATAAA
This sequence comes from Artemisia argyi, assembly GCA_030686995.1. NCBI lineage: Eukaryota > Viridiplantae > Streptophyta > Magnoliopsida > Asterales > Asteraceae > Artemisia > Artemisia argyi. Next base: position 21,988 of record JARVZY010006519.1, read on the forward strand.
TAAAGGGAATTCGTTGGAACAAAAAAAGGCCTGGCTGGGTATTGACCGGGCCAGGCCCAAAAGGCACTTCGAACAAAATAAAAGAAAGAAGGTGTTTCTTTATTTATCTTTCTATTTGGATCTTTCGAGCATCTAAATTGAATTGCTAATTATATAATAACGATAAAGAATGTGAAAGAAATACTTTCTTTAATCCTTACTTGATGTGTAATGTAACATAGTAATTATCTTTTTCAATTGGGAGAGATGGCTGAGTGGACGAAAGCGGCGGATTGCTAATCCGTTGTACGAGTTATTCGTACCGAGGGTTCGAATCCCTCTCTTTCCGTTTCCGTTGATGAGTTTCCATTTTTTCTTTCAAATTTTGCAAACCCCTTTTTATTTTTTCCTTGTTAAATGTGTGGAATAGCTAAAAAAAATCTTAAGAAAATTATAAAATCAAGCAATAAAAACAAAAAAATTATTCTTCACGTCCAGGATTACGTCCTGGATCATTGGATAGGAATCCAAAGATGAAGAGAGAAACAAAGAATATTACTACTGTATAAACGAAAAGTTTGAGAGTAAGCATTACACAACCTCCAAGATCATTTTTTGAAAAAGAAAAACGAGGGAAAAGACAATAGATCCTCCATTTTTATATCACATATCCTATTTTGACACCAAGAAAAGAATTCTAGAAATAGAAAAGAATGTTCAGAAATTCAAATGAAGTTGAAATTTGTAATCAGAGTCTTTGATTACCACAAATCACTTTCATACCCAAATTAGATATTGTAAGGGACCCGAAGCTAATAAGGTATTTCGCCGTAAAAAGGATTAAAATCAGGAAATAGGGCGTCTCGTGGCTATCCGAGAATTTCAATGTTTGAATCGAAGGTTCATACTGTCAGACTTATTTGATCTTATCAATTGTTATAATTTTTCTCGAATAAATATGAATTTTCTAGGATAGTATTAAAGATCTTATCGAAAACTTACAGCAGCTTGCCAAACAAAGGCTAAAAGAAAAAAGAACAGGGGTATGACTGGCATAACATCTACGATTGGATTCAAAAAAGCATAGGCTTCGGGCAATTTGGCCAAGAAAAGACTACTCGGATAAAGGGCAGAATTAAGACAGATCAAACTAAAGATATTAAGCATAACAGACATTTTTTTCGTCGAGATAATTGCATTTTGATTGAGTTATTGATATAAGGAAAAATGAAGTAAAGTAAGGTAGACAAAAAATCCTTCTTTTTCCGCTCAATCAAAAATCCTCCGATTCTCAAAGGAGAATAGAAGAAATCATACTTTCATACAATATCTTAATTGAATTATATGTAATGATCAATAAATTCCATTGAATTAATTCTAGAGATACACATGCCAAAATCCTAGCACGAATCTATAATAGATTCTATAAAGAATAAAGATTTTCTATAGTTGGACTGGAATTGACGAACACTTAATACCAATATTATTCTTTAATAGTATAAGTATCCAATAAAAATAGAAATGGGGCGTAGCCAAGCGGTAAGGCAACGGGTTTTGGTCCCGCTATTCGGAGGTTCGAATCCTTCCGTCCCAGAGCATATCCATTGTATTCTAATACTTCTTTTTTGTTCAACAAGGTTCTGTTTCAAGGTTTGGATAGACTTTTTTTATTCTTCGCGGAATCATATCTGACTTTTTCACAAACCAAACTAAATCGAGTTCAAATGACATGCAAAAGTAACTGAACCCTTTTGTGACCCATAGAAAATGGGGCATAGATCACAGTTGGAAAAAGATTACTTAACCTCAGGTTAAAAAAATATGAAAATACATATAAAACGAGGAAGTGCTTAGCCTATAGGTATGTATGGTTATCCTATTTCAGTGACAATAGTGTTTCCATTTTTGTGAAAACTAAATTGCATCCCTAAAATATGAAAATTTAAATATTTAACAATGATATTTCTTTTTATTGTTCGATCTATTTAGCTTATTTGCTTTGCATCATTGACAATTCCATTTGAAAAGAAAGAGAGATCTTGCTTTTTATGATAATAAAAAGGAGTAAAACTTGACTCAAAGAATGATGTAGAAGTAGAAAACTTTTTCAACTATCAAGATTTGTAATGATTCCTTCTAGGTTGGGAAGTTGAAAATGGTCAGTCTATCTTATTGAGTCACTTGAAGAGGCAGAGTCAAATAGAATTTATTTATTTATTTTATTTGTGCGATTTCTGTTAGTTATGTTATTTCTATATTTGGATTTCTTAATATTTCTGTTAGATATTTTTTTGAGATAGAGATTTATAGAAAAATGTTATATTCAGACAAAAAAAGACGGCATTTTGCTAAAATTTATTCAGAAAAATCTTTATTATCTGTGTAGATATTCTCTATTAAATATAAATAACTATGTCTCTGTACCGACTGAACCAATGACTATTCATGATTCCATAATTGAATCAATTCCATACTGGTTCCAAATTAGAGGAATGTTATGGTAAAACTTCGTTTAAAACGATGTGGGTAGAAAGCAACGTGCGACTTGAAGGACATGATCCGGTGTGGATTCTTATTGTTACATCCACCATTTTATATAGGAATGAAGGTGCTCTTGGCTCGACGTCGTTTGTTCTATTCTACTAGAACCCTTCTTTTTTTATTGGGTTCTAATGTAAATAGTTCATGATGGAGCTCGAGTAGAAAGTATTTATTAATTTCTCAGGGGCAACGATCTAGGGTTAATGCCAATTAATAAATTGGAACAACTTCGTAAGTATATCTTCGATATAGAAATCGAAAGGATTCCATTCCAACAAATTTTCAAAATTGTTGGAACGGCTAAAACTTTTTCGATCGACAGTGTATCGCGCATGAATCAACCTCGGTATGATTCTTTGATAGAAAGAAATCCCAAAAGGGGTATGTTGCTACCATTTTGAAAGGATTAAGAAGCACCGAAGTAATGTCTAAACCCAATGATTTAAAACAAAAATAAAGGATCCCAGAACAAGGAAACACCACTTCAATTGTCTCACGGATCCGAATAAAGAATCCAAATAAATTTTAAACGAGACAAAAACGGTGGGTTAAAGACCACTCATAAAAAAATATCTTAAAAATCTTTAATATATTTGAGAATTATTATTATTATATTATTGAACTTGAGTTATGAGTACAAAATGATTTTTTTTCAGCAACGCAGCTAAATAAAAATGACTATGAGTTAAATTGAAATTTGAAATTATATTATAGAATAATTCATTTTACAGATTTTCTATTTATTCTAATTCTAATTTTATCCATAGACAAAACATCATTTTTTCTCGAGCCGTACGAGGAGAAAACTTCCTATACGGTTCTAGGGGGGGGGGGGTTCTTTTTCATCTACATCTATCCCGATGAGCCGTCTATCGAATCGTTGCAATTGATGTTCGATCCCGAAGAGAAGGAAGAGATCTTCAGAAAGTGGGTTTTTATGATCCGATCAAGAATCAAACTTATTTAAACGTTCCCGCTATTCTCTATTTCCTTGAAAAAGGTGCTCAACCTACAGGAACTGTTCAGGATATTTTAAAAAAGGCAGAGGTTTTGCCCTAATCAAATGAAATTCAATTAAATTAAGGAAATAAAAAATAAGGGTAGGATAATGATTTCTATATCATTTTGGATATCTTTTCTATACTATGTTTTTTTTATTTCCTTCTTTTCTTCTTCTATTCGTATCTAGTTATCATTGTTTTTATAGAATCCTTTTTGATAGAATCTTTTTTGATAGAATCCTTTTCTAAGGAAACCCTTATTTGATTCATCCTCACAAAATAGAACTATTTTGGCATTACCTGCAATTGGATGGTTTTCATTCGACCTCTAATATCAAGTAAGAAACAAGGAATCGAAGTTCTTTATTCTATATGGATTCAATACACTCTTGATTGCATAAATACTTTTTCTACTTCTTCTTTGTTTATTCTCCATCTAAACTAAAATTTTTAGTATATATGTATATGCAGTGCCAATCCAACACAAGTCCCTTTTTTACTATTCTTTCAATTTAAGTTCTTGTTTTTTTTTTCCATCGTATTCCTTTCTTAACGTTTATATTGACAACATTGTATCGAACAAATATAATTCATCGTGATAAGCAGTTCTATTTATTTCCGTCCCATAGGTTTTC
>JARVZY010006520.1:0-2500 GCA_030686995.1 Artemisia argyi
CTTGATTATTAGTTACTGAGGGGTTAGAAATATATCTTCGCTTAACAGAAAGAGAATAAGCGTTTATTTGATCTTGATCCTTATGGATCGAACAGGGGCCTGGACTGGATCTCCAGGGCTCCCCTAATAATATCCATAAATGACTTGTTTTTGGTAAGAGATGAATATTACCATATGTAAATTCAGGTGCATGGTACACATCGGTATTCCAGTGCATTTCGCCCTCTGAGTCAGAATAAATATGTTTTCGAACTTTCTCTTTCAAATTCAAAGTGGATGTTCTCGCGCGAATCTCAGCAATGACTTGTTCTGATTCTACATATTGATCATTTTGAACTAAAAGAAAACTTTTGGGCGGAATACACACATTGTGTATAATATCTTCACTCTCAATAGTTACATATAAGTCTCTAGAACATAGAAAAGCAGGATGTCCATGACGTGTACGTGTCGGATGAACCAAATCCTCGTTGAATTTTATTTTTCCATTAGAAGGGGCTCGCACATGTTCTGCAGTACCCCCTGTGAATACTCCGCCGGTATGAAAAGTTCTTAATGTTAATTGAGTGCCCGGTTCTCCAATAGATTGACCTGCAATAATACCTACAGCTTCTCCCAATTCGACCAGGTCGTCATGAGCTGGACTTCGGCCATAACATAATTGACAAATCCACGACGTACTCCTACAAGTAAAGGGAGTTCGAATAGAGATTGGTTGTGCTCTAAAAGTTATGAATCTATTGACAAGTCCAACTCCAATATCTTGATTTCTAGTAGCAATGCATCGCGAACCTATATATACATGATCTGCTAATACACGCCCAATTAATGTTTGGATAAAAATCCTGTCCGCCATCATTCCATTTCGAGGACTTACAGAAATACCTCGGACGGTGCCGCAATCTGTTCGACGTACAACAATGTGTTGAACTACTTCAACAAGTCTGCGCGTGAGATATCCTGCATCTGATGTTCGGATAGCGGTATCCACAACTCCTTTACGGGCTCCGTAACAAGAAATAAATATATTCTGTTAAAGAGAGTCCTTCGCGTAAATTGCTTTGAATGGGTAAATCAATCATTTGCCCTTGGGGATCCGACATTAATCCTCTCATACCTACTAATTGATGTACCTGAGATGCATTTCCTCTGGCTCCCGAAAAAGACATTATATGGACTGGATTAAAAGGATCGGTCATCCGAAAATTAGGATTCATTTCTTGTCGCAAATATTCACTTGTGGCATACCAGATCTCGATCGATTGACGTAATTTTTCTACCGCGTGTACATTCCCATAATGATGGTGTTTTTCCAAAATAAAACTTTGTTGTTCAGCGTCTTGAACTAGCCATCTTTTAGAAGGTATTGTTAAAAGATCATCAATTCCTAATGAAATGGATGCGGCGGTAGCTTGTCGGAAACCCAGAGTCTTTACTTGATCCAGGATATGTGATGTATATCCTATTCCATAGTGATCAATAAATCGACTAATAAGTCGTTTCATGGCAGTTCCGTCTATCATTTTATTGTGAAAGACCTGAGTGGGCCGTTCTGCCATCAGTACCTCCATATTGCGCTGAGTAGAATTTGACAATGGGTTTGAGTCAGTGATTGTAAAACTTCCTTTTCTAGATCTTGATTCACGTAGAAATTCCGCAATTGCAATTATAGTCCTAGTTAACCCGGTGAGACTCGAATTCCCCCTGGTAGCATAGAATTACAACAGCCCTGCCAAAACCCCTGTATGGCTTCTTCTATTTCTCGATAAAGAGAAATATGACCGAGAGTGGTTCGAATATATATATAAAGAATTTCTTTTTTTATACTTCTTACTATTAGATAGTGTCCATAAATCTCATAATAGGTCCCCAAAGATTCATAGTGAATTTCGATGGGAGTTTCTCTTGCAGCAATAACGCGTTGATCTAGTCGCCACCGCAGCCACAAGGGACTACCTAAATTGATGCGTTTTTGCCGATAAGCTCCAATTGCATCATAGGCATTAGAAAAAAAAGGTTCTTTTTTTTTTGTATACTTATAGTTATTATCTTCATTTTGATAGCTTTATACGATTACATGGATTATACCTATTTACACAAATACCCCGACGATTTCCACTCGTTAAGAAATAGAGTCCACTAAGCATATCTTGAGTTGGTGCAGAAATGGGATCTCCAATAGTTGGAGACAAAAGATTCATATGAGAAAACATAAGTAAACGTGCCTCTGCTTGAGCCTCCAAAGATAAAGGCACATGAACAGCCATTTGATCCCCGTCAAAGTCTGCATTGAAGCCCTTACAAACTAATGGATGTAAACAAATAGCACGCCCTTCCACTAAAATGGGCAGGAATGCCTGTATGCCTAATCTATGCAGAGTAGGCGCTCTATTCAGCAATACAGGATGGTCATCCAGAATTTCCTGAAGTATTTCCCATACAATCGGTTTTTTTTTTCGAATTTGACTTTTAGCAACTCCGATGTTCGAAGCAAGATGTT
>JARVZY010006520.1:7500-17500 GCA_030686995.1 Artemisia argyi
TCATACACAGCATCTCTTTCCTTTATCAGGGGTTCTACCAATTGATATCTTTCCAAAAATAATTCAAAGTCAATTTCTTGATTTGTATCTTCAATTTTAGGAAACTTAGAAAGTTCTTCTGTCAAACCCTGATCAATGAACCTACAAAATCCTTCAAATTGTATCTGATTAAATCCAGGTATTGTGGACATTGCGTCTATCCCGGATTATTTTGAAATTGTCAGTTATTTATATTCATCCATATCGAATTCTCTAAAAAAAAAAAAAAAAATACCATTTTTGCTGGCGCATTATCCATCAAAATCAAATCTAGCAATGATGGAATTTGGATTCTATGAATCTTTGACTGGAATCTATGAAATAGGTGGAATAAAAATTTATACTGAACTTGAATTAATTGTCATTTTTAAGAGATGCAACCGAAACAGAATTGATAAAACAGTCCTAGAAACCCAATTCTCCCACTTAGGCTTACAATGCTTTGGGATTGATAATATCAAAACTTATTAATTATATTATAATGTATAATAACGGCATAGATATTCTAATCTACTTCAATATTGAATACCAGAAAACTGTATGAATGTTGTATTTATTAACTTATATTATTATTAACGCGGGTATAGCTAATCTAGATCTCCGTCTTCTCTCTTCTTTTATTGCCCTCTTGTCCTGTCCTGTCGTGTCGTTAATTGACAGTATGACTTAGGGCTCAATATAATTTGACCGAACAAATCATAGTTTGGTAAACCACCTTGAATCTACTGCGGAGTGAAGGATCTTGGATCCAACGCATAACCCTTTGGGAATCAGAAAGATAAAGACGAGAAAGACCAATGAAATCAAGTTTCAAGATTGTATAGTTTAATGGTAAAGTTTGATTACCATTAATCCTCAGAATAGTTAACGAGTTTTTCCCTTTTATTTATATACTATGCATCACCTAAATCCTAAAGGCGGCTCCAGGCCTGAGTTATATTAAGTTAAGGTGGCCTTAGTTACCTATGGTATTTGTCTTATTACCTATTTCTAGTTGATTTATGAATGAAGGTGGCATAGGCCCCTATGGTCCAGTGGTTACGACCTCTCTCTTTCACGGAGAAAACGAGGGTTCAAGTCCCTCTGGGGGTATACCAAGACTAAAGACTATAGGAGTGGGATTTTCTATCAAGTGATCCGTATTTGTCAAGTCCTTCTATTAGTCTACTCAGAAGAGACTTTCTATTTTATATCAAATGTTATATTTGATTTCAAGTGATATGTATTTGTCAAGTCTACTTGGGAGACGAAAGGAAGTTGATTATGGAACGTCTAAAATGAATTAGGCGTTGGGTCGATGCCCGAGTGGTTAATGGGGACGGACTGTAAATTCGTTGGCAATATGTCTACGCTGGTTCAAATCCAGCTCGGCCCAACAATTCGCCAATCTACTATCAGATGGTATAACCCTCTTGTTCTTAAGAAATACCTGATACAAGACAAGAGAATAAAAAAAAGAATCTAAATTTTCTGCTAGATCTCTTCTTATTTCCCTGGGATTGTAGTTCAATAGGCTAGAGCACCGCCCTGTCAAGGCGGATGTTACGGGTTCGAGCCCCGTCAGTCCCGACGGATCCAATAAGTACATCAATTCGCCTCTCCATTTTCTGTGAAATGAAGGGACAGAGAGAATAATTGAATTCCGAAGGGGTTTCCCTCTATTTTTTTTTTTTCAGGATTCTCTCGAAGAAAGAACACACCCTAAAATAAAATGAAAATAACTAAAATAGTGAAGTTGACAGAATATTTCATCTTTTCGGCCGCGACTCGTCTTTCTCATACTTCTTTGTTTTGTCTTCCAAAGAAAAGAGGATCACTAAAATTTAAAACCTAATTCCTGTCTTTTTCCACTTCGCTTGTATTGTTTGTTGGTGGGGTTTTGTAGTTAATGGAAACGGACGGGTTAGATTATACTTCATTTGATGGTTCTAGAAGGAAGACCTAAGGTAGGTTATAGAAAAGAAAGAACAGAAAAGAAGGATAAATAAAGGAATTTTTGATTGGTCCGGGAATCCTATCTTGGATTCGGTATGGATAAAAGATCTTCATATGTTATATACTATTAATTCTCCACGACTAATTAATTTAATAGCTCAGATATTGTTATTCATGATATTGATCCGATTCAATATCATCGATAGGTAATGCATTCATTGAATTGACAGGTGAAAGATTTATCATCTCTATGGGATTAAATCCCGAGTTATTGTATTGTGAAATAAAAAAAAACGATGAGATTATGGAAGTAAATATTCTTGCATTTATTGCTACTGCACTGTTCATTTTAGTTCCTACTGCTTTTCTACTTATAATTTACGTAAAAACAGTAAGTCAAAATAATTAATTAATTACTTTAAATGAAACTCGACTTCTGAATTCTTTGAAGAAATCAAAAGAAAAGTATTCTATTTTTGCTGAAATCAAGGGGCTATAATCGGCGATATTCTATGAGATCCGAGAGTATGGTAAGTAAGAAATTGCTTTATTACTTACCATACTCTCTATTAGTGTTATAGTAGTGTATAAAGTTGTACTTGACTTTCTAATAAAAAGGGTATGCTATATTAGCTTCTATCTTCAATCTTCAATTCAATATATGTAGTTATTAATCCATATTTGGAATTGACGTAGGACCCAATCTTTTCTTTCATACATTTATATATATATATATATTTATATTCCAATGAATCTGAAAACTTCCAATGAATCTGAAATAATTGTTTTACTGTTATAGAATACATTTCTCCACTAGAATCTAATGGAATTTCGAAATGAAGATATTTTTATTTGAAAATTATTTCAATTTAAATAAAGAATGCGTTGCAGAACGATCTATAAAACAATTGATACCTTTTCATTTCTCAACTAAATTAGGAGTGCTTCTAAAGTCCACTTCTTCCCCATACTACGAGTGAAAGGGAAAAAGTAAAGACTACCATTAAAGCAGCCCAAGCGAGACTTACTATATCCATGTGAATTATGTCCCTTATCTCTATGATAGAATTATTCCATTATTGCTCACTAATAATAGTAGAATGAATGGTCCAGAGTCAAAAAGGGATTCTGGGCGAACACTATTGATGAATCAATCAAATAAATGGATTTTAAAAATTCCTATATGATTTATAATCCGTACCCTTTCCCGATTGTCTCTCTGAAGGAGTTGGGATATAGTATATTATACTCTTGACGAGGGGTAAAAATTGTTTTGGGCTTTTTTTTTTATTTTCTATAAAAGGTAAATTATCTATCCAATCTCAATCTAATAGTGATTGAATGCCTGAACACTCAGAGATTCTCGCGAGTCTATATATGTAGATTACAGTATAGAAAGTACTTTCCCAACTAGTAGTGGAATTCTCGGCCGGTTATCCAATGTAATTCAAGACCCAATCAATAGACATTACATTAGCAGTAGAAGAGAATCTGGAAGTCTTGCTTCGACCATTATAATCTTTCTTTGAATTTTAGATTCAAAGATTTCCAATCTTTTACAAAATCCCCAGAACATAAAAAAATAGCGGAACAGAACAAGAGATTTCGATTCGTTTGTTGATGAGGCGGCACCCGGATTTGAACTGGGGAAAAAGGATTTGCAGTCCCCCGCCTTACCACTCGGCCATGCCGCCAAAACGATACACAATAGGATAAAAATTTCCCTTTTTGAGTTGTATTAGTAAACTTGAGTTTATTGTACTTGCATCCCTTTTTAATCCTTTTTTCTAAATTTAGAAAAAATTAGAAAAGAAACCGTTTTTCCCCTTTTGATTGTATTTGATCTGCCCCTTCGATTGATTGTATAGTATCTCAAAACACACAAACTTCCACTCACTTTTATATTGAAAAATCAAATGTATATTTTCACTCAAAAAGCCTAAATTTATGGGAACCATTAACTATTTATTGACTGACAATTCGTGAATTATTCTTGGATTTGAATATCAATTTTGGTTTGCCTAATGACATAAGAATAAGCAAAAATTTTTTGATACATACTTAATTTATTTTTTTAATCAAAAATCCTTCTCAATTTCCATTATAACAAAAATTATAGGTATATGTAAACCCCAGAACGGATATTCTTATACAGATACCAAATTGGCTATTTATATTATAGTATGTTGCCTATAAATAAAGGGAATTCGTTGGAACAAAAAAAGGCCTGGCTGGGTATTGACCGGGCCAGGCCCAAAAGGCACTTCGAACAAAATAAAAGAAAGAAGGTGTTCTTTATTTATCTTTCTATTTGGATCTTTCGAGCATCTAAATTGAATTGCTAATTATATAATAACGATAAAGAATGTGAAAGAAATACTTTCTTTAATCCTTACTTGATGTGTAATGTAACATAGTAATTATCTTTTTCAATTGGGAGAGATGGCTGAGTGGACGAAAGCGGCGGATTGCTAATCCGTTGTACGAGTTATTCGTACCGAGGGTTCGAATCCCTCTCTTTCCGTTTCCGTTGATGAGTTTCCATTTTTTCTTTCAAATTTTGCAAACCCCTTTTTATTTTTTCCTTGTTAAATGTGTGGAATAGCTAAAAAAAATCTTAAGAAAATTATAAAATCAAGCAATAAAAACAAAAAAATTATTCTTCACGTCCAGGATTACGTCCTGGATCATTGGATAGGAATCCAAAGATGAAGAGAGAAACAAAGAATATTACTACTGTATAAACGAAAAGTTTGAGAGTAAGCATTACACAACCTCCAAGATCATTTTTTGAAAAAGAAAAACGAGAAAAGACAATAGATCCTCCATTTTTATATCACATATCCTATTTTGACACCAAGAAAAGAATTCTAGAAATAGAAAAGAATGTTCAGAAATTCAAATGAAGTTGAAATTTGTAATCAGAGTCTTTGATTACCACAAATCACTTTCATACCCAAATTAGATATTGTAAGGGACCCGAAGCTAATAAGGTATTTCGCCGTAAAAAGGATTAAAATCAGGAAATAGGGCGTCTCGTGGCTATCCGAGAATTTCAATGTTTGAATCGAAGGTTCATACTGTCAGACTTATTTGATCTTATCAATTGTTATAATTTTTCTCGAATAAATATGAATTTTCTAGGATAGTATTAAAGATCTTATCGAAAACTTACAGCAGCTTGCCAAACAAAGGCTAAAAGAAAAAAGAACAGGGGTATGACTGGCATAACATCTACGATTGGATTCAAAAAAGCATAGGCTTCGGGCAATTTGGCCAAGAAAAGACTACTCGGATAAAGGGCAGAATTAAGACAGATCAAACTAAAGATATTAAGCATAACAGACATTTTTTTCGTCGAGATAATTGCATTTTGATTGAGTTATTGATATAAGGAAAAATGAAGTAAAGTAAGGTAGACAAAAAATCCTTCTTCTTTTTCCGCTCAATCAAAAATCCTCCGATTCTCAAAGGAGAATAGAAGAAATCATACTTTCATACAATATCTTAATTGAATTATATGTAATGATCAATAAATTCCATTGAATTAATTCTAGAGATACACATGCCAAAATCCTAGCACGAATCTATAATAGATTCTATAAAGAATAAAGATTTTCTATAGTTGGACTGGAATTGACGAACACTTAATACCAATATTATTCTTTAATAGTATAAGTATCCAATAAAAATAGAAATGGGGCGTAGCCAAGCGGTAAGGCAACGGGTTTTGGTCCCGCTATTCGGAGGTTCGAATCCTTCCGTCCCAGAGCATATCCATTGTATTCTAATACTTCTTTTTTGTTCAACAAGGTTCTGTTTCAAGGTTTGGATAGACTTTTTTTATTCTTCGCGGAATCATATCTGACTTTTTCACAAACCAAACTAAATCGAGTTCAAATGACATGCAAAAGTAACTGAACCCTTTTGTGACCCATAGAAAATGGGGCATAGATCACAGTTGGAAAAAGATTACTTAACCTCAGGTTAAAAAAATATGAAAATACATATAAAACGAGGAAGTGCTTAGCCTATAGGTATGTATGGTTATCCTATTTCAGTGACAATAGTGTTTCCATTTTTGTGAAAACTAAATTGCATCCCTAAAATATGAAAATTTAAATATTTAACAATGATATTTCTTTTTATTGTTCGATCTATTTAGCTTATTTGCTTTGCATCATTGACAATTCCATTTGAAAAGAAAGAGAGATCTTGCTTTTTTATGATAATAAAAAGGAGTAAAACTTGACTCAAAGAATGATGTAGAAGTAGAAAACTTTTTCAACTATCAAGATTTGTAATGATTCCTTCTAGGTTGGGAAGTTGAAAATGGTCAGTCTATCTTATTGAGTCACTTGAAGAGGCAGAGTCAAATAGAATTTATTTATTTATTTTATTTGTGCGATTTCTGTTAGTTATGTTATTTCTATATTTGGATTTCTTAATATTTCTGTTAGATATTTTTTTGAGATAGAGATTTATAGAAAAATGTTATATTCAGACAAAAAAAGACGGCATTTTGCTAAAATTTATTCAGAAAAATCTTTATTATCTGTGTAGATATTCTCTATTAAATATAAATAACTATGTCTCTGTACCGACTGAACCAATGACTATTCATGATTCCATAATTGAATCAATTCCATACTGGTTCCAAATTAGAGGAATGTTATGGTAAAACTTCGTTTAAAACGATGTGGTAGAAAGCAACGTGCGACTTGAAGGACATGATCCGGTGTGGATTCTTATTGTTACATCCACCATTTTATATAGGAATGAAGGTGCTCTTGGCTCGACGTCGTTTGTTCTATTCTACTAGAACCCTTCTTTTTTTATTGGGTTCTAATGTAAATAGTTCATGATGGAGCTCGAGTAGAAAGTATTTATTAATTTCTCAGGGGCAACGATCTAGGGTTAATGCCAATTAATAAATTGGAACAACTTCGTAAGTATATCTTCGATATAGAAATCGAAAGGATTCCATTCCAACAAATTTTCAAAATTGTTGGAACGGCTAAAACTTTTTCGATCGACAGTGTATCGCGCATGAATCAACCTCGGTATGATTCTTTGATAGAAAGAAATCCCAAAAGGGGTATGTTGCTACCATTTTGAAAGGATTAAGAAGCACCGAAGTAATGTCTAAACCCAATGATTTAAAACAAAAATAAAGGATCCCAGAACAAGGAAACACCACTTCAATTGTCTCACGGATCCGAATAAAGAATCCAAATAAATTTTAAACGAGACAAAAACGGTGGGTTAAAGACCACTCAATAAAAAAATATCTTAAAAATCTTTAATATATTTGAGAATTATTATTATTATATTATTGAACTTGAGTTATGAGTACAAATGATTTTTTTTCAGCAACGCAGCTAAATAAAAATGACTATGAGTTAAATTGAAATTTGAAATTATATTATAGAATAATTCATTTTACAGATTTTCTATTTATTCTAATTCTAATTTTATCCATAGACAAAACATCATTTTTTCTCGAGCCGTACGAGGAGAAAACTTCCTATACGGTTCTAGGGGGGGGGGGTTCTTTTTCATCTACATCTATCCCGATGAGCCGTCTATCGAATCGTTGCAATTGATGTTCGATCCCGAAGAGAAGGAAGAGATCTTCAGAAAGTGGGTTTTTATGATCCGATCAAGAATCAAACTTATTTAAACGTTCCCGCTATTCTCTATTTCCTTGAAAAAGGTGCTCAACCTACAGGAACTGTTCAGGATATTTTAAAAAAGGCAGAGGTTTTGCCCTAATCAAATGAAATTCAATTAAATTAAGGAAATAAAAAATAAGGGTAGGATAATGATTTCTATATCATTTTGGATATCTTTTCTATACTATGTTTTTTTATTTCCTTCTTTTCTTCTTCTATTCGTATCTAGTTATCATTGTTTTTATAGAATCCTTTTTGATAGAATCTTTTTTGATAGAATCCTTTTCTAAGGAAACCCTTATTTGATTCATCCTCACAAAATAGAACTATTTTGGCATTACCTGCAATTGGATGGTTTTCATTCGACCTCTAATATCAAGTAAGAAACAAGGAATCGAAGTTCTTTATTCTATATGGATTCAATACACTCTTGATTGCATAAATACTTTTTCTACTTCTTCTTTGTTTATTCTCCATCTAAACTAAAATTTTTAGTATATATGTATATGCAGTGCCAATCCAACACAAGTCCCTTTTTTACTATTCTTTCAATTTAAGTTCTTGTTTTTTTTTTCCATCGTATTCCTTTCTTAACGTTTATATTGACAACATTGTATCGAACAAATATAATTCATCGTGATAAGCAGTTCTATTTATTTCCGTCCCATAGGTTTTCTTTTTTACCTGTTGATTCAAATGATGGGTTCGTTGGATTTGATACCCGGATTTTTGATTGAAAAAGTGTATAACATAGAAATAGGGGATGGTCTAGCATTTTTTACATTTCTTTATTTATTTTGATCGGGAATTTTTTTTCATCTAATTTAGTCATTTTTATGTTCCAAATAGATTAGAAATTTTTTTCTATTTTTTATTTCGTAGATTAATGCTTTGATTTAATAATTTTTTTTTATTCTGATTGTATCTACATACCCCTTTTTCTATTTGGGTTGCTAACTCAACGGTAGAGTACTCGGCTTTTAAGTGCGGCTAGGATCTTTTACACATTTAGATGAAGCGAGGGATTCGTCCATACCATCGGTAAAGTTTGGAAGACCACGACTGATCCTGAAAGGGAATGAATGGAAAAAATAGCATGTCGTATCAATTAAGAGTTTTGAGAATATTTTATTCTTTCCGGCTCGGTACAAAGCCTTCTTTAATTTATTGAAAGGTAGGAAACTAAAGTCAATTTCAAGTTGGGTCGAATTAATAAATGGATAGGGCCCCAAAGCTTCAATTCATTTCATTTTTTTTTAGGGAAAGAAAAAGCAACGAGCTTCCGTTCTTAATTTGAACGATTACCCGATCTAATTAGACGTTAAAAAAATATTAGTGCCCAATACGGGAAGGCTTTCTCCCAGGAATGTATTCCTGATTTTTTAATGAATCCTAAATATTATCATTCTCCATTTCATAATGGAAACGTATGTGTATAAGAAACAGTATATTGATAAAAAATTTCCAAAATCAAAAGAGCGATTAGGTTGAAAAAAGTAAAGGATTTCTAATCATCTTGTTATCCTATAATGAAAACGAACATAAATACTTAAATTTAAATGGAAAAAGAGAGGATAGAGAATCCGTTGATAAGTTTATCTGTATCCGAGGTATCTATTTGGTTTGTACTATAATACCTTGTTTTGACTGTATCGCACTATGTATCATTTATAATCCCAAAAATCCTCTACCTTTCATTTAAATAGAATTTCAAATGGAGAAATTCCAAAGCTATTTAGGGCTAGATAGATCTCAACAACACTCTTTCTTATATCCACTTATCTTTCAGGAGTATATTTATGTACTTGCTCATGATCATGGTTTAAATAGATCTATTTTGTTGGAAAATGTAGGTTATGACAATAAATTCAGCTTACTAATTGTGAAACGTTTAATCATTCGAATGTATCAACAGAATCATTTTATTCTTTCTGTTAATGATTCTAAACAATTGGGGCACAACAATAATTTTTATTCGCAAGTAATGTCAGAGGTTTCTTCAATTATTCTGGAAATTCCATTGTCTCTGCGATTAATATCTTCCCTAGAAAAGAAAAAGAAAGGGTTAGTTAAATTCGATAATTTACGATCAATTCATTCAATATTTTCTTTTTTAGAGGACAACTTTTCACATTTAAATTATGTATTAGATATACTAATACCTTACCCAGCCCATCTGGAAATCTTGGTTCAGGCTCTTCGCTATTGGATAAAAGATGCTTCCTCTTTGCATTTATTAAGATTCTTTCTCCATGAGTGTCATAATTGGGATAGTCTTATTACTTCAAATTCAAAGAAAGTTAGTTCTTCTTTTTCAAAAAGAAAAAACAGATTATTCTTCTTCCTATATA